>CAHIKZ030005631.1:595000-680000 GCA_903632075.3 Acanthosepion pharaonis | reverse complement strand
ATTGAAAAGTAATTGTCATCCTTGATAATGGCTTATGTAAGCCGAAAGCTTAGATTGAATTTAAACATGTATCAATATGATGATTTCCTTTCGTCCTTCAATCAGACAATATGAAAAGAACTTACTTAAAATAAATAGACAAAACTTGTCTATATTATTTAATGAAACACGCATCAATGAAAAATTGCTGCCTAAATATACACAATATATATATATTTGTAGTGTGTAGCAAGATATATATATATATATTTGTAGTGTGTAGCAAGATATATACATATTTTTGTAGTGTGTAGCAAGATATATATATATATATATATATATATATATATATTTGTAGTGTATATATATATATATATATATATATATATATATATATATATATATATATATATGTGTGTGTGTGTGTGTGTGTGTGTGTGTATAATTAAATGTTCACTTATCTCTACTGTAGGGCTCGTGGAATTACATGAATCCTTCGAGGGACTTGCTTTCAGAAATTCTATTTTTCCTTAAGAGGCACATAAAATATTAAGAACATCTCATCACATATTTTCGATCTAAGCATGTGATTTCTTAAAATTTTCCATTGAAGAATTGGGAGAGATGAAAAAAAAAAAAACAAACTAACTTTTAAAAGAGTTAGAAATGCTGAATAGCTTCTTCATCCATAGTAATTGGCTGATTATGATCACATGATCAGGCATAGTCATTTTTGCGCCCAAAATTGATGACCATAAAATTATGTTGTCAAAAATTAGTTAAAATTATATGATCATTAATCTTTGGCGCAAAAATGTTCAATGTATAAGGATTAAATGTGTGTATGTGTGTGTTGTGTGTGTGAGTATGTGGGTGTGTGTAGGGATAACTGTTTATCGCCATAATGA
The DNA here is from genome assembly GCA_903632075.3 of Acanthosepion pharaonis. Classification (NCBI taxonomy): domain Eukaryota; kingdom Metazoa; phylum Mollusca; class Cephalopoda; order Sepiida; family Sepiidae; genus Acanthosepion; species Acanthosepion pharaonis. Next base: position 679,113 of record CAHIKZ030005631.1, on the reverse strand, counting down.
TATTAATAATAGTAGTAAATATAATAAGGACACCGTTCTGGTGTGTGTGTGGGGGGGGATAACCTTTATCGCCATAAGAATAATAATATTAATAAAAGTAATAATAATAATAATAATAATGACATCGTTCTGATTTGTGTGTGTGTGTGTGTGTGTGTGTTTGTGTATTTGTGTGTAAGGATAACTGTTTATCGCCATAAGAATAAAAACTAATAATAATAATCCGGTGTGTGTGTGGGGGGGGGTGAGTGGATCGTCCTTGGTAAATGTACCTTGTTACTGTTTGTTAAGACGTGGTTTGTATTTTTGAATAAATATATTTTTATTTATTTGTGTTTGGTCTTTGATATTGTCTGGACAAAAATAATATAGGAAGAATTTGGTAGACTTATTTGTTTAAATGACCACTTAAGCGTATCTCTGTTCTGGTGGGATCTCGTATTTGTTGGCGATGAATTGTCATGTTTCTGAAATTAAGTTTGGTTTGCATAGAGTAGACTTTATGATGAACAGGTGAAATGATATATAATCAAAAAACAATGTTTGCCCTGATTTAAATTTATATATTGTGTCTTCAATGAAGTTAATGCAATTCTCGCAATTAGAACGGCCACACATATTAGAGTTGATGTTGGATTTGTGGCGGGTAATTTGGCGCTGGTGAGGAGGATTTTTTTTAAAGGGATTTTGGTTGTCTTTCAATTTTCATTATTTTATGTGCTTCCAGTGTCTTTTTTCATTCTGGGGTTTTCTTTCAATCCTGGGATTTTCTTGTGGATAATGTTGTATACTTCAGTATTTAATGGCTTGTAAGTTGAGATAGAGGATCGCGTATTGGAAGTAAATTGAATTTTGTTCGTAATTCTTGAATATCTGATGCTTTGGCACGTTCTATTCCGTTATGTATTAATAATGACGGGTTCTCTCTTTTAATGTTTGGAGTCTTTTATTCCGCGTTTCAAGGCTTGAGACAATTCTGCAAATTCTTCTCACTAGATTAAATGGAATATTTGTTTCGTGTCTTTTGGATGGCTTGGAGTGAATAAGAGGAAATAATCTATTGTTTGTGGTGGAACTTAATAAAATCATATACGCTAACGATCATGGCCTATATCGAGATGACGGCTTGATAGTGGTGTTAGATAAAAGAGAGAAGAATAATATAAAGAAATAATTATTTAAGCTTTTCAATGCGTTTAATTTCGATAGAGAGGTAGAGATGAATTAAAAGTGGTCCAATACCTCTCTATTGAATTAAATCGTATAAATAAAAGCGTATCTCCTTATATAAAACCTCACGGTAGGCTGTTCTATGTAAACAGTTTGTCGAAGCACCCAGAAGCAGAAATCGCTCATATATATAGGGGAACTTAGTAGATCATCTAGAAATATCTCAAATATGGTAGTATTAGGAAAAAAACAAAACAAACGGGACTACGATAGAGCTTTACATAAAGAAGTGCTTAAGGCCAAATTGGTATTTAAACCAATCATAACATATGTAAAGGGTGACCAAGAAAAAAGAAAAAAATATTTAGTTTAAACCCCCATTTTAATTCAGAGGTGAAAACGAAAATGGCTAAAATATTTTCAGCATTGTTAATAACATTTCCCAGGAAATTCCAAGTTATTCAAAGTTTTCTATAAAAGCACCGTAAAAATCACCTACAGTTGTATGAGAAACATGGAAAAAATAATAAAATAGCAAAATGATAAGAAATTGGATATGGAGAGAGCGACTGCGAAATCATCCGAAGGAAAATGCAATTGCCAAGATGCAGCAAATTTTCCCCTGAACCATAACTGCCTAGTAGAAAGTCTTGTTTACAGAGCTAATAAAGCCTATAAAGGGCTAAGAAAAAATATACATTGGTTTCACAGAAGGAACGTTTAAAATGAGCTGTTTTAATCACGTATCTACCTTAAAGCCAGAAAAGTACAGAAACAACACAATTAACTGCTAGTTATGTATGGAAAGTAAAATAATAAAAATAGCACTGGGAAATGGGATGTATTGAGAAAAATACCCGGTCATTTAACATGAGGAATAAGATGTGTAAATTATGCCAAAAGGAGATATTAGCAATTATGCTGTATCCTGAATGGCATAAGCTGCTTAAGCTGATGGAAATCATAATATTCATGTAAGGGTGCAAGGAACTTCATCTGAGTACTTATATAAAACATGTCAATTATCTTCTGTCTATATATATATCGTATATATAAGAGTGTCTTGGAATGGAATATCGAATCATAATGCCTGACGACATTACCTGATTGGTAGAAACCACGGTAGAAGGAACGCTGGTTTTCCAAATATTTTTGACTTATATACATACATATATATATATATATATATATATATATATATATATATATATATGTGTGTGTGTGTGTGTGTGTATTGATATAATAGGAAAGAAGTTTTAGATTGATGATCGGAACTTCTTTAGTATTTTTGTTTTTATTTTTAAAAACAGTGCTTGATACAGAAGTAGAGCCTAGATTATAATTATATTTTTAAAAAATATGATTCCATCGCGACACAGAAATTACTATGTTTCGAAACTGGTCAGCACATTACTCAGGTTTAATTTCAATATTAAACCCTGACTACCAGGTGGCAGTCTCATCGTCAAGCGATGTTTGGAATAACTATGCTGCAGAATGTTTTACTCTGTCACCTTCCATTATAAGGCAACTAGGTTGGCAGGTTGCTGTCTGCTGCTTCCGACTGGTCATTAGGGGACAGAACTCTTTGATAGCGCTTAGAGAGGGTGCAGCGATCAACAGTCGCATAATATCTGGGTATCTGTAGTGCCATGTTTCGCATGGGAGGCCATATTATGCTCAGTTCTCAGCTACGCACTAGCTGGTTGGTATTGTCATTGATGATAGATAGTGAAAATTATGTTGATCTTTTTCCCCTCTCCCCAAAACACATCTTATGGAAATCACAACAAAAAGAAATAAAAAATAAACCAACTAACAAAAATTACCTACCCTCTCCCCAGTCTTTCTTTCTCCAGCATTCTCGGTATCCATCCCAACTTCTGCAGCGTAGAATCTTTCCTTTTGGAACGGGCGCCAGATATCTTTGGCCTTTGTGAAACCATCTTGAATTCTTCCATTGATACCAATGAATTCTTACTTCCAAGGTATCTTCCTCTTTGCCGAAATGATTCAAGCATCCATATGCATGGCCTTGGTATTTACAACCAGGATAATCTTCCGATAACCAGGGAACTGTCTCTTAAGGCTGATGAATACTCTTTCATGTGCTTCTGTCTTTCACTACTAAACTCTGTCAGCTATCTCTTTTTTCTTTCTAGCTTCCCCTCTTTCCAAGACAGCAGTATATTAGACGTAATAGCTGACAGTTTAAAATCGCATCCTGGTACACTACAAATTATCCGAAATAATTCTGGTAGTCAAGCTAAAAGGAAAACATTTCAATGTAGCTATCATAATAGTGTAAGCACCGAGAGCACAAAGTAAGGAATTTTTTATTCCATGTTAGACAATTCCAAGGCTCATTGCAAATCACAAAAGTCTTAATTATCATGAGAGATCTGAACGCCAAAATAGGTAGGGAGAGGGGAGGGAAGATAGCTGGCAAATTCGGACTAGGAACCCGGAACGCAGGTCGAGAAAAAATGGTGCAATGGGGCACGGCCAAAGGAGAAGCTAAAGACCAAATTGACTAGATAACTATCAACAAAATATTCAGGAATACAATGGTTCACTGCAAAACAAACCAGAGGAAGCTTTGTTATATGTAAAGTAAGAGTGAAAACTACGGAAACTGAAGAAGCCTAACACAGGACCCAAATTGAAATCAAACTCCTGAACGACCAGAACTTGAAGGAAAAACATATGGACAGTGTGAAAAGAATATATGAAGAGAAAAATGGAAACTCGAAATGGGACGTACTAAGAGAAGATCTAGTGATATCAGCAAACGATATCATCCCAAAGGATAATGGACGAAGAAGAAAAAACGAATGGATGAGATTCTCGACATAATGCAAAGGAGCCAGAAAACTTTGCTAAGATACGGAACGGAATACAGAAAACTACACGATAAAAATAAGGACCAAATGCAGAAATAGAGATTGAGTATGAAAGACAAAGGAGATATGCATAAACAAATAAGGAAACAGGACAGAAGATTTGCTAGGCCACAGGCTGCATAAAATGGAACACTCATATTAGAGAAGGAAAAAAAATCATCAGCGCTGGAAGGAATATATTTGAGAACTCTTCTACGGTGAAAGAAAACAACCGGCGATACACTGAATTACCGACGGACCTGAAATTCTAAAAACTGAAGTAGAAGCTGCACTGGTCAAATCGAACAAAAACAAGGTGGCAGGGCCAGACGGAATTGTAACAGAGATGCTGACAGCCTTAGATGATTTTGGCATACATAAGATTACAGAAATAATAAATGAAATCTACAACAGTGGGGGCATACCAAGATCTCAGCAGATCTATTTTCATAGCATTGCCTAAGAAACCACGCGCAAACGAATGTGAGCACCACTGAACAATCAGCCTAATGAGCCACATAAGAAAACTCATCATCCGTTATTTAGATGAATAGAACACGCAGCCGAATCATTGCGGGGTCGTTAAAGACAGAGGGACAAGGAACGCGATATTCAAGCTCAGAATGTTATCAGAAAGAGAAAAACAAATGCAGAAGGACATGTATCTATGTTTCATAGACTATGCAAAGGCGTTCGACAAAGTTCGCCACAAGGATCTGTTAGAGCAGCTCAGTAACCTTGATATATTCGTGAAAGACATTAGAATAATCAAGAACCTATACTGGCAGCAAAATGCCTAAATAAAAAAAAAAAAAATGAGTTCAGCAGATATACAAAAAGAGAAAGGGGCGTAAGACAAGGAGGTGTCTTCTCACCGGACTTATTCAACCTATACAGCGAGGCAATTCTGAGAGAATTAGAAATCATACCAGGATTCATCACTGGCGGCCACAATCTTAACAACATAAGATACGCAGATGATGCAGTGCTGAATGGAAACTAAAAAAAAATTCTTCAGAACGCAGCAAAGGAGCGCGTGGAGAAGAGACGAAGCAAAATCTAGAAGAAGACAGAATCCATGGTCATCAGCAAAATGATGAGCCCGAAATACGATTGACAGGTCGGAGACACTAAAATCAAGTAGGTGTGGAAATTTAAATATCTGGGAAGTGTTCTGACAGAGGACGGTAACTGCGACGCTCGGATCAGAAGACATATTGGAAAGGGTAAAGAGTAGTAGCAACAAGACAAAACTTATTGAGAGCTACACAGGATAAGAGGAAGTGGAGAGCCATGATCACCTGCGTCCTGAACTCACCCTCTTTGGGTCCTGTCACTGGATCTAATAAACGCCTTTATCCACTGTGTCATGTGTCTTCAAGTGTGAGTTCAATACCCGGTTAAGGCGGTGGAGAACTTCGAGAGGGGAATTAAGAGGCACTGACATCTATCAGACATGGCACGTGGAACTAGAACAGTCTACCCCAGTGAGCAACATAAAGGGTTCAGTTCGACATTCCAACCACTTGAAGAAGGCCAGACCGTACAATGGCCGAAATATTGTAATAAATATGGCGACAAAGATGAGGACAATAGTCCGAATAATGTCAGTAGTATATATATATATATATATATATATATATATATATGGTCGAAATAAAAGTATAAAACTTAATATTACGAGACATATTAAAAACGGGCGAAGCAACCGGTTTCGCTCCCGCTCTTCAGGTTTCAACGGGAGATTTAATTTAAAATTAACGCAGAAAAATGTACAATAAAAGGAAGTTGTGGGAGGAAAATAAAAAAAATAGCAAAAGGAACTAGAGACAAATGACAGCGAGCCCCAACAAAGAAGGCTTGCGGGACCCAATGTAAAGTGCCTCCAGAAACTTGAGATGAAATAAAGAGCGTTTCCGGGACAACACGGTGAACCAGTCAGCACTAAATTTGGCTGCACAATCTCTGTTCTTTAATAGGTGTTCGCATATGGCGGAACTATAGGTGTTCGGGACGAGTCCATTCAAAGGCAAGGTGTGATTTCTAATTTTTATAGGAACATGTTGTTTTATTCTCATGTCTAAGCGTTGAGTTGTTCTCCCTATGTTTTTTTCTTCAAAAATTTATTGCTGATAATTTTTTTTACAAAGTATTCCTGGTATTAAAACCCATTTTTACCACAGTTTCAGGGTTAACTATTTGCCTATAGCTGGGAGCCTAACAGGTGCTACCGCCCCGGGTCAGAATGGACCTGGGAACACCAGCAATTAAGAGGTGGTTCCACGCTCCTCAAAACCTCCTGATCAGTGGCCTTGCTGCTGGATGTAGTTTATCATCTTACTCAGGACAAGGATGTAGGTTATCGTCATACCCAGGACGGAATGAACAGGGTTAGGGAGGGGGAAGTACAAATGACAGCTGATGAAATACATTGGAATTAAAATCAAAATTTATATCATCATCTAATTTACATTGATATAATGATAATAATCATAATGATATATATATAAAAAGAGTGAAAAATTAATAATATAATAAGAAACCTTAAATTCAATATATCTAATTTATCTTAATAATTATAAAATACATCATATATATATGTATCTGTGTGAGTGTGTGTGGCATATACATATAGAAAAATATATAAATATCCACATCCATACAAACATATAAGTAAACACATGTATACAATGCATGCACATAGACACACACACATATATATATATTATGTTTAACGTTCTTTTTATAGATACAAGTATTTAAGTAAATGCTCTGTTTATAATAAACAGTATTAAATAACATTTACCGGCCTGAATGTCCGAGAAATTTTCATAGAAAATATTCGTTCTTTGACAGGATTCGAACCTGCATCTTATACGGAACCGTCATTTACGCTGACGTGCCTTACCGATCGGCCACAAAGAAGCGTTCGGTAGACAAGATCGAATTTACTGCTTATAAACTTCAATCTTCAATATATATATAAAAGTTAATTCTAATTGTTGTGTTTTTATTGAATATATTATGTAATTCTGAAGTTTTTTTGGTAAGGGTTTAGTAAGCATCTTGAAAAATAATTTATCTATTTTACATTTTAACTCTGAGTTAAAGGTGGGGGTTAAACCAAATAATATTTTTTAATTTAATTTAATTTAATCTTTTTCGTATAAAAATTTAATTTGTTGAGGTTTAAATTCTAGTTTGGCTTTGTGACCCTCTACCATTAAATTCTTCTCGTATTCTTTCTTTTTTCCTCAAAAATTATTTTATTAGAAAAGTTTCTAGATAACCTAGACTCTATACGGGGGTGTGCTTATTTCTATTCGGAGGGTCGTTGGATCTAATATCAACATATTTGAACTTTGCGTTAGGTTTCATGTACGGGGAGATACTGCCAGTATGACGACTCAATTCTACGTCCAGATAATTAACAACTTTTTTTATTATTTATTTTGACTTCTATTTCAAAGCCGAGGCTTTTTAAAGAGTCTGAAAAGCTCTTTTCTAATGGAGTCATTAGTTGTTCTGTTGTTTGGCGTTATCATCAGGCCGTTATCCCTATATAGACCAAGGTTGTTTATATGAACGATTTTGTTAATTTCGTATAAAATTAATTCAGAAATCTCAGCACCATCAAACGAACCTTGTGGTACATTGAATCCGTCTTTTTTTAAAATCCAGTTTGCTCTATTATGGAATAAAATGGATTTGCGGCAATTTAAACTTATTTCCGTTTGGTCAGATGTTCTGTTTACAAAGTCTTTGTCGAAATGCAAAGCCTCCAGTAGACCGGATATAGATTGGTAAAATTCTTAATGTCATATTTTATAAATACATGTTTATTTTTATTATTGATCTTGTGGAACCAAGAAATGCACTCACGTGTTCTTCAACTGATTGGCTTGTTTGGCATTACTTAATGAGTCGCATATTTTTTTCACTATTTCTTTGAGTTATTTTACCAAGTTCCATTTCGGTTGGGTTTATTTGGCGAAAAGAAGGGTCATTTGGGAATTCATCCTTATGGTCCATTATAGTTAGAAATGCTTGCTTACAGCAAATTATGTCGACCCTGTCAGTTATCCCTAGTTTGGCGGCCATATTTTTTCGCCTCCTCGTTTATATTTTTAATGTACGGGTTTGGTGCTTGTTTGTAAATTTTTGTGACCTCGTTTTTTTTATTTCTTGTAAGTTTCCGGGTGCATGGTGCATATTTTTTGCTTTTTGCCTTTAATTAGAATATTTTTTTTTATTCTTTTTACTTCTGCAGTTAATAGTTTTTGGAAACTGCTATTAACTTTTGTGAATTTGATTATCTTAATAACGCTAAGTATATCTTTCTCAAATATCCTCAAGAGTTCCTCAATAGCAGGTAGGTATTTGTTAGTTTTAAAATTGAAATTTTCCATGGTTTCTTTGTTCTTTAGATACTTATTTAAAGAAAATAATTCCTCCCGTCTCATCCTGGTGAGGTATTCTTCAATCTTTTGTAACGAAATTAACAAGTATTCCTCCTTGTTTGGAATAGGAATATTTTTTTAGCGAATGCGGTATCTTGAATCCTTGCATGATGGTTTGATCTGTGAATAATGAATAATTGTCCTGCGCTTGAAAAAAAAATAATAGTGGTGCGTTCAAAAATATATTTGTGTGAAAACGAATTAATACACATAAAACATAATGTATGCAAGAGTATGCCGGTTAAGAGGGTACGTGAAAGAACTATACAAAAAAAAAAAAAAAAAAGAATTGATAATTGATAGCCTTCAACAATTGGGACAAGTCATTGAAGAACCCAGGCTGAAGAAAAAAAAAAATTATTAATTAAAAGTCCAACATCTAATGGAACGGCGAAGGATTCTGAATTTCTGGATATTTAGAACTCGTTAAAAGACGACTAAGCATAAAGGAACGTTCACTCAGAAAAATTTGAAAGGTGTCGTAAACGAATAACGGTGATTTAAAAAAAAACAAAAACAACAAAAAAACAAAAACGGGCCGACTACAAAAACATGCATGGAATTAAAAGGCGCACAAATACATCGTGTCGACTTTGAAAGGTAACGAACTTTAAAAATAAAAAAAAAAATTTTTTTTTTTGGTTGCTCAACAATATTTTATAAAGCAAGACATAAAATAAAAAAGTCGTAAGTTGTTTCGATTTTTCTGGTCAGATTATATTATATCCGTGGATACACAAATTAAAAGTATATTCTTTGTTGCATGAAAACTATCAGCAAAAGATGGATGAATTATCCAAAGTCATATCTGAATTATTCAAATCCCAGCAGTTGAGTCAGCAACATCAAAGTGAACAGTTTGTCTTATTAATAAGGGAACAACAGATAGCACAGCAAAAATATCAAGAAAAGCAAGAGGAAAGACAGCAAAAATATCAAGAAAAGCAAGAGGAAAGACAGCAAAAATATCAAGAAAAGCAAGAGGAAAGACTGGGAAAACAGGAAGAAATGCAGATCATGGTTTTAGAAATTCAAAAGTTGACACTGGAGAAATTAAACAACAATCAGGCAAATGAAGAAAATCCTTCATATTCTAATAACATCATATTTAATTCGCTGGAAAATTTCAACTATGGGCCAGACGAAGAAAAAACGTTTGAAGCGTACTTTAAACGATATGAAGATATTTTCTACACAGACTGTGAAAACTGGTCGAATTCAAGAAAAGTCAGTCTATTAAGAAAGCTAGGTACAGCAGAACATAGCAAATTTGTAGATTTTATTCTACCGAGAAGAACGAATGAATTGGAATTCTCGGAAACAGTGAAATTGCTAAAGGAGTTGTTTGGAGCAAATGTGTCGCTTTGGCATAAGCGATGGTTATGCATGAATGTCGCTAAATCCGACGATCAGGATTACTTAACATATGCATCTGAGTCTCAAAAAATCGAAGAAGCTGGCATTGCTTATATTAAAAAAATAAAAAAAAACAGTCAAATTACCCACCAGCAAAAAATTGGAGTAAAAATTCGGCGTATTTTAGAAATAGACAAGAAAAATTAAATGAAAAGAACGAGGAGGAAAAAAAGTTTCCACCATATAATTGTAGACGTTGCAACGAAAGACACTGGGAGGTAAATTGCCCATATAGAAATAAGAAATGTTTCGTGTGCCACAAGAATGGACACAAAGGATCGGGTTGTAAAACGAAAAAAGTCAATAGCCGAATTAGACAAAAAAAATTCAAATATAAAATCAGATAGAGATTTGAAGAAATATGTGACGACTGAAATATTTAAAAAGAATATCAAATTTCAACTCGATTCGGGTTCAGATTTAACAATAATGAACTATAAAACATGGAAAATTTTAAAAAGGCCTACCATAATGAAGTCAACGAAATGCGCTCGAACGGTAACTGGAAAGGAAATTAACTTCGAAGGCGAGGTTGTACTTCCCATGAAATTGAACGGGATAGTTAAAAAAATAAAAGTTTTCATTCTGAAAAATGGAGAAAACTTGATGGGTACAGATTTTATTGAAACATTCGAATTGTGGGATAAACCGTTAAACTCAATCTGCAGAAAAGTAGAAAGTAATACGCAAACAAGAGAGGACATTAAAGAGGAATTAAAGAAAAAGTTTCCGGAAACCTTCACACCTGGTCTTGGAACATGTAACAAGTTTGAAGCTAAATTTGAATGAATGGAAAATACTATGCCAATTTTTAAAAAGAAACGTAACGTACCTTTCGCAAGTGTAGAGAAAATTAACGAAGAACTTGATAGGTTGGAAAAAATGGGAATTATTTCGAAAGTAGAATCTAATTCATGAGCTGCGCCGATTGTGTGCATAAAAAAGAAATCAAAACAAGTCAGAGTCTGCGTTGATTTTTCGACAGGGTTGAACTCGGTAATTAAGGACTACCATTACCCGTTACCGAGTCCGGAGGAGATTTTTAACAAGCTAAATGGTGGAGTTATATTTTAAAAATCGACTTATCAGATGCCTATCTCCAAATTCCCGTCGAAGAGGAATGTTCGAAGTTACTAGGGATAAACACGCATAGAGGGTTATTCAAGTACAACAGGCTTCCTTTTGGTATTAAAGTGGCACCAGCCATTTTTCAACAAGCTATGAACATCATGTTGAATGATTTAGACTTTGCGTGCGCCTACTTAGACGACATCATAGTAAGGAGCGAAACCGTCGACGAACATCGAGAGCATCTCAATCAAGTATTTAAAAAGATTCAGGATTTTGGATTTAAAGTCAAAGAGTCAAAGTGCGAATTTGGTTTGGAGGAAATTAAGTATTTAGGTCACATAATCAACAAAAACGGCAGATTTCCAGATCCGGAAAGGGCCATTGCGATTAGAGACATGCCGACGCCCACTAATGTGGGGCTTGCAAATTATTATCAAGCGTTCATTAAAGGAATATACAATCTAAGAGCTCCGTTGAATGAACTGCTAAAAAAAGACAAGGCATGGGAATGGACGGTAGAATGTCAGAAATCCTTCGATGAAATAAAGAGAATGCTTACGTCCGACCTCTATTTAACCCATTACAATCCCAAACTGGATATTGTAGTGGCAAGTGACGCCAGTTCATACGGGATGGGAGCGTGTATTCAACACATAATGCCAGATGGTTTTAGAAAATCAATTGCACATGCTTCGAGAACTTTACTCCCAGGAGAAAGAAGTTACTCACAAATCGAAAAAGAGGCGTTGAGTATCATTTTTGCCATAACAAAATTTCATAGATACATCCACGGCAGACATTTTATGCTTGAAACGGATCATAAACCACTGATCACTATTTTTGGTTCAAAGAAAGGGTTACCCGTTTATACGGCAAATCGTCTGTTGAGATGGGGAACCATTCTTCTCAATTATGATTTTCACATAAAGCACCTATCATCCAAAAATATAATTCATGCGGATAGTTTATCAAGACTCGTACCGAGTCAAGAAGAAAGATTCGAAGAATCAATTATTGCAAATATCAGAGCAGATTATGAGGTGAAAAGCATGGTAAATAACATTGTAAGAGAGCTACCGGTTACACTAAAGGAAATTAAAAAAGAAGCTGAAAGCGATGATTTCATTTTAGAAATAAAAAGCAAAATGGTAGCAAATGGCCAAAAAGTGCAGGAGATTTATTCAATAGGTGACGGAGTTTTATTATATGGTGAGAGAGTAGTAGTACCAAAAAAGTTGCAGAAAAGAATACCACGGGACTTTCATATGAGTCACCCGGGGGTTAATAGAACAAAAAGCTTAATGCGAAGCTTTGTATATTGGAGAGGAATGGATGTGGATATCGCAAACATGGTTCATCGATGTAAAGGGTGTGTGTTAGCAGCTAAGGCACCACCTATAGTACACAAACTATGGTCCAAGACGGATCATCCGTGCACAAGATTACACATTGATTTCGCTGGTCCAGTAGAAGATTATTACTACTTAATAGTGGTAGATAGTTTTACAAAAGTACTACGCCGCAAAAAGCCTACGTCTTATACCACAACAACTTTCTTGCATGAACTATTTGCACGGTTCGGTGTGCCAGAGTGTATTGTGAGTGACAATGGTACACAATTCACTTCTGAAGAATTTAAGGAATTTTCTGAGTTATATCAAATTAACCACATAACAACGCCGCCGTATCATCCGGGGTCCAATGGACTCGCAGAAAGATTTGTCGATACTTTAAAGCGAGCTATGAAGAAAGCCTCAGGAGTTCCAACGGAAAAGGCGCTTCAGCAATTCTTACAAGTATACAGAATCACGCCAAACCAGAGAACACACTGAAACATGGCACCAGCTGACCTAATGTTCGCTAGGAAAGTTAAGTCAGTGTTTGACAAACTTTTGCCAAAAAAAAAAAAAAAATAGAGTAAAGAATACTATGTATACAGCGAGAAAAAGATACACCTCCGGAGAGAAGGTATTTTTCAAGTGCTACAAAAACAACGTTGAGTTCTGGGAGCGAGGCATAGTGGACAAGAGAATCGGTGACCTGATTTACATAATTAAATGGCCGAAGAATACTCATAAAAGGCACCAGAATCAACTTAAAAAATGTTACTTTATAGAGCATGAAGAGAGTATACCGGATGAGGAGGAAGATCCCATTGAGGTAATGTATGATATGTTTCAAGTAGAACCTCCGCAGAATACTCCTGAACCGAGAAGATCCGGTAGGAAACGAAAGTTCACGGACCCATTGGACGTAAATCCAAAACGGAAAAAATATTAAAATTAAGCGGATGGACATATGCATATGAAGTATGCAAATGGATCTACAAAGAAATAGCCATAATCATCAACACATATAGGAAGCCAGATTGAAATCCAAAAGGGATTCCAAGGCTTGGGAGGGGGGTGTTGTGGTAGGATCCACCTAATTTGCATAGTGGAGTACCGACCATATAAATATGGTTGGTACCGGGAAGAGACGAAGGAATCAAGTGATTCAACCAGAGACTCTGCCCGACTGCGACTCTGTCAACACATTCTCCAGGAACGGTCTTACCAGGAATATACAAAAGACTATATGTAAATATTGTGTATACTTTCGTGTTTCAATACATTTTGTTGCAAGTACATTTTGTGCTGCATTATTATTCCATGCATTAGTCAAGTTTCAACAACCTATCAACTCTTTTTGCAAAAAGTTAGAGGTTGAACCATCAGATGCTATAAAATTAAAGGAAGAATTATATAACCAATTTCCTGAGGTATTTTCGTGCTGGTTGGGGCGATGTAACAAATTTGAGGCCAGAATTGAATTAAAAGAAAACGTCCAACCAGTTTTTAAAAAGAAGCGAAACGTACCATTCTCTACTATAGAAAAAATAGACAAAGAATTGGAGAGACTTGAACAAACTGGGATTTTTTCAAAAATAGAGTTTAGTGAATGGGCAGCACCGGTAGTTTATATCAAAAAGAAATCAGGAGAAATCCGCGTATGCGCAGATTTTTCGACGGAACTCAACAAGGCGATAAAAGACCACCATTACCCACTACCGAGCCCAGTGGAAATTTTTACAAAGCTCAACGGCGGTAAGATATTTTCAAAAATAGATCTAAGTGAGGCTTATCTACAAATCCCACTACAAGAAGAGAGTACGAAAATCCTTTGCATTAATACGCACAAAGGGTTTTACAAATTCAACAGACTACCATTCGGAGTAAAAGTTGCACCAGCAGTTTTTCAGCAAACGATGGACACAATGCTCACGGGCCAGAATTTCGCGACCGCTTATCTGGATGATATTCTAATTAAGAGCGACAATGTTGAACAGCACACATCACACATAAATGAAGTTTCCAGAAGACTTCAGGACTTTGGGTTCAAAGTAAAATGAGAAAAGTGTGATTTTTTTCTAAATGAAATTAAATACTTAGGTCAGATAATAAATGAAAATGGCAGGAAACCAGACCCAGAGAGGGCATCGGCAATTAAAAATATGCCTGAACTAAAAAATGTTGCAGAACTACAAAGTTTCCTGAGGGCTTCACTAAACGAGTTACTAAAAAAGGAACATAACTGGAATTGGACAGAAGATTGTAAAAAAACATTTAAGGAAATAATACAAAAATTAACTTCAGAGTTAGCATTGACACATTTCGATCCCGAACACGAAATCATTATTGCAACTGACACGAACTCACATGGGGTAGGTGCGTGTATTTTACACAAGATGCGGAACGGTACAAACAAACCCGTTGCACACGCATCTAGATCATTATTACCGGCGGAGAGAAATTATTCACAGATCGAAAAGGAGGCATTGGGCATAATTTTTGCAGTAACTCGTTTTCACAAATATATTTATGGGAAAGAGTTCACACTCCAAACGGACCACTACGATTTCCGGTTCAAAAAAAGGTCTACCAGTCTATACAGCGAACATACTTTTAAGATGGGGAACTGTGTTACTAAACTACAATTTCAAACTTGAGTTCTAACCATCAAAGAAAATAGGACACGCTGATGGACTATTGCGATTAATACCTGCGAAAGGCGAACCGTTAGAAGATTCGGTAATTGCGGCATTACAAGCTGAAGATGAAATCAGTAAGGTATTATGCAATACAATAAAGGAACTACCTGTAACGCTGCTAGAGATAAGACGAGAAGCAGAAAGAGACGAATTTATTCAGAATACCAAGAAAAAAATAGAAGCGAAGGTGAGGAATTTAGCAGACAGTTTCTCAATCTGTGACAACATATTATTGTATAACGAGAGAGTAGTAATACCGAAGTCGCTACGAAGAAGGATCTTGAAAATTTTCACTTAGGACATACCGGAAAAAACCGGATGAAATCACTTATGAGAAGTTTTGTCTATTGGCCAAACATGGACGATGATATTACGCAAATAGTGGAAATTTGCAAAGGTTGTGCTGCTGCGGCGAAAGCACCACCCTTTATACAAAAGCCATGGCCTAAAGTCGACAGACCGTGGTCCAGAATACACGTGGATTACGCAGGACCCATTGAAGGTTACTACTATTTAATAACAGTAGATAGTTTCAGTAAATGGCCAGAGGTTGCTAGATTTAAAAACCTGACGACAGAAAACACCATAAACTGTTTACACGAACTATTCGCGAGATTTGGCGTCGCGGATTGTTTGGTAAGCGATAACGGCACACAATTTACCTCCAGTGACTTCAAAGAATTTTGTGAGACATATCAAGTAAAGCATATCAATATAGCTCCGTACCACCCGATGTCGAACGGACAAGCTGAAAGATTCGTTGACACACTAAAAAGAGCGTTAAAAAATCCGAGGATGTACCGACGATAAAAGCGATACATCAGTTTCTCCAAGTATACAGAATAACACCTAACGTGAACACGCCATCGGGTTTTTCACCAGCGGAATTGATGTTTGCACGGAGAATAAGGTCTGTGTTTGACAAATTATTGCCAAACAAGAACAAAAACCAGTATACACCTATTGTACCCAAGAAATCATTTAAACCTGGAGAACGGGTTTACTTTAGGATGTTTAGAAACAATATGGCTTACTGGGAGCCTGGCACAATAATTAACAGATTAGGAAATCCAATGTACACAGTACAAGGCGAGAAGATTTCACATAGAAGACATATCGACCAATTACAAAAAAGACAGGTTGAGGAGCCAAGCTCGTCACCCGCAGAAAACGAGGATTCTATGGATGCGATCTTCAAAGCGTTTGAGATCCAAAGACCACAGGAAGACACAGAAATGAGGTCAAACAGGAAGAGAAAATTTAACGGACCTCTGATTATCGACCATAAGAGAAAAAGATACTAACTCCCCACCAAAAGGGATCTAAGGAGGTGGGTGTTATGGGGTCCACCCCTTTTTCATACAAGTGGACTCGATCAGTGTGTACTTGTACTGCTGCCGGTGAATACCCGGGAGTGTAAGAGTAACAGAGAGATACACTGATACAGTGAGACAGTGAGAGTGTGCGGTAACAGCTTTGTAGGAGTCACAGTTGCGAGCACGTAAACTCAGAAGGAAGTCATACTTCGATACTGAACTTCCCAGACTGTATATATATTATTAACCGCATTTCTGGATCTACTAACCGTATTACCAATTGTATTATTACGTCAATACATTTATTTGCTATATTTCATTCCTGCGTTTGTCATTCATTTTCAGACCGGATTTCATCTCGGAATCCACAACAATTAAGCTATAGTTGAACTAGTAATTTAGAAGCTATGATAAATAAACAAAATACCAAAATTTATACATTTTAAAAAGAGATCTTTGGAAATGGAGGTGTAGAAATCTGTTATGTCTAATTGAATAAATGCGGTCATTATTTTTAATATTATGGAACCATTTTATTGCATCGGAAGAATCTTTCCACAAATTGTTATTAGAAGATTCTTGTATTCTGCTGATTATTCTTTTAATTATATTTTTATGAAATTAAACCTAGTTCAGTTTTGGAAGGATTGACTAATCTAGAATGCAGGTTGTTATCGAAATTGGGTTTGCGGTCTTTAAATAGTAAATAAGAATTTTACAAGTGCATTTTTCCCATTTTGTCACCAATATTGATTTTTTTTTAAAATTAGCGGCAATCTGGTTAATAACAGAAATTCTATTATCCTTTTTGTTAAGTTTGTAAGTTTTGGTGATTTTTGTCTGAGAGAAGTTTGTAATTGTTGGAGGAATTGATTTTATAAATATTTTTCGATTTGTCAACTCCGAACCATATATTATTACATTTTTTTAATAGTTTCAATGTCTTTGTTCACATTATAAAAATTTCGTTCGATGGTTTTCTGAAGCTATTGTTTTTGAATTAAGTTTAAAATATCCGCATGAAAAAGGGTCAAGGTGTTTGTTGCTAAAGATAGAGTCTTTTGAGATTTCAGGTTGTAATTTTCTTTTTTGCAGACTATTGTTCCAGCGTAGTCTTTCTATGAGGTCTACCATTTTATCCGTTAGAGACAGAGTGAAAGAATGTAAAGACGAAAGTAGAGAATGCTCTTTAGAAAATAGTCTGGAGAAAATTTACCTATTTGGTGGGTGTGAAAAGATAATTAAAATTTTCCAAATTGAACGCGTATATATATATATATATATATATATATATATATATATATATATATATATATATATATATATATATATATATATTAGAAAGAAGAAAAGAGAGGTGCCGCAAACGTTTTTGGTTTCAATGTGTTTTTTTTAGAAAAAAAAAAAATTTGCTTTATTTTTCCATAATCTTACTACACGTGTTTCTGGTCTCGTGACCGTCTTCAGGTAAAAGCGGAGATTTCCACATATTATTAAAAATAATTAATTTTTTCCTTATGTTTTTCAATGTTAAATATTCTCGATATGAGACATTCTCTGTTTTTGTGTTAGTAATCCGAATGTCTTTTTTGAATTGGCAATGAAGAGTTCTGAGTGTGTGTGTGTGTGTGTGTGTGGTAAGAACTTTCGCTTTCTGACCATGAAACCCGGGTTCGAATCTCACCATGGTCGATTTGTCAGGAAGGCAACTTCCTGATGTTATCGAACTGGATCGAAGTCGATCCCAGCCTGCGGCACCTTCGGAAAATGCCTGGAAACCATACCACAGGTTGACTCAAGCTTTGTGAGTGAAAATGGGCAGACGGAACTCTTGTGGGCCGTCGATAGCTGTGTTAGCACGATGGCACAAGTCATCGTGGCCGAGGGCTTGAGCGTACTGGCCTTGTTCAAATTTTTTACCACGCTATGTAACACGCTCTCTTCCAGAAACTCTAACTAAGGTCAGCTCAGCATAGTACAGTATAAACCACAGGTGGGCTCTGTGGGCGTTGAGCAAACGCAAATGTGCCTGAGCGAGCATCTGCAATACGGATTAGCTAGCCGCCCTAATAGACGCGTATCCTCGAATGCGAGTGGCCCCAGCTATTATATATATATATATATATATATATATATATATATATATATATATATATATATATATATATATATTGTGGGTGTTTATGTGCAGGTATATGTATATGTATGTAGGTGTTTATATGTATGTATAT
This sequence comes from Acanthosepion pharaonis, assembly GCA_903632075.3. NCBI lineage: Eukaryota > Metazoa > Mollusca > Cephalopoda > Sepiida > Sepiidae > Acanthosepion > Acanthosepion pharaonis. The sequence goes on along the minus strand of CAHIKZ030005631.1, from coordinate 660,537 downwards.
GTGCACATATATATATTTTATATTTTTTCGAACGTAACTCATAATTGATACAACAATAGTTAATAAAAATGAACATGCTACCGCCCCTGTCTAAATGATTGGATTTCTCTGTATCCTTGGGAACAGGAAATTATGAATTTATATGTGCGTTTAAAACTCAGTAAATTTAAAAATAAGTTATTCCAAAATTCGCTTGAAGATGAAACAGAACTAATGTTTTTAATTTAATTATATAATTAAATTTGAAGTTTTTAGCTTCGGTTTTTGAAACATGGTAATTCCTGTGTAGCGAAGAAACCATATTTTAAATCAGTTAATTTATAATATTTATGCTTTGTAAATTTACATTGAGCACTGTGTTGTAATATATATATATATATATATATATATATATATATATATATATAGCAATAAGAACCCCGGATTATATATCTTACTGTTCTTTTTTTTTATTATATATATATATATATATATATATATATATATATATATATATATATATATGTGTGTGTGTGTGGGAGAAAAAGATTTAACAAGCCTTTCGCCTGAGACTTGTTCAGACTCCTTTCCTTGATGTATTAGTAGAAAAGAATGTCTTCGGGCTTTCTTATCAGTGTTTATCGTAATCCCACTTTTTCTGGGCTTTACATAATTTGGGACTCATTTGCTACCAAAACCGGGAAAAATAATCTTATTAGTACCCTTACTCATCGTGCTTTGATGTTGTGTTCTGAGTGCAGGCTAAACGCTGAGTTAAATAAAATTAAACAGCTGTTATTAATGACTGGTTACCCCGAATGTGTTGTTACACCTGCCATTGATCAAAAAATCAAGGTCAAGAAATATGGTCCTTCTAAATGTCTTGCATATGTGAGACTACCGTGGATTGGTCCCATTTGTCAAACATACACCAACAAAATTTCCAATTCCATCAAACTATCCGGAGTAATTTTTCAACCAGAAGGGCTTTCACCCACTTGCTGTAAGGATGTCTTTCCTGCCAATTTACAAAGTTTAGTAGTATATCAATATAACTGTCGATGTGAGCTTGACTATGTGAACAAGACCGTCCAGGGGTTGGAGGTTACTATCGCCCAGCATGTCCCGGGCCAGGTGCGTAGACACAAGCCTGTGACATCCGGGCTTTCGCAGACTCATGACTGCGCGATTGGTGAGAACCTTTTAAATTCTGTTGCTTGCAGGACGATTTATTCGCCTAATTTCTTTTGTCTTATACAGGGCACGGACTAGACTCCATTTAGACATCTTGTAGTCTGTTATCATTAATATGTAACGTCCTGCCCTGTGTAGACAACGGGAGTTGAAACTTAAGTTGGCCCTATTCGGGGAAACCGTTGCCAGACTGGGAAGAAAATTAGTTTCTTTTTTAACCAATTCCCTCCTCGAGTTTGGTAATTTATATTTTAATAGCAATTGTTGGTAAAAAAATTTCTTATCAACTAAATCGTTTTATATTGCCGACGATTTTATTTTTGAAGAAGTGTCGACAGAAAGGCACCTTAAATCTTAAAACGTGATACTTTTGTATCTTATTTTAATAATAAAATTATGACTATCGTCCTTAAAATTATTTTACCCTGGTGTTACAACAACAACTTGTTTAAATATGCGTATATATGTATACATGTGTGTATGTATGTATGTGCATGCATTGTATATATGTGTTTACTTGTGTGTTTGTATGGATGTGTATATTTGCATGTTTTATGGTACATACACACATATATATATGATGCATTTTATAATTATGAAGATGAATTAGATTATATTGAATTAAATGTTTTTTTTATAGTCTTCAGTATTCTTATGGTTCCGTGGCCTTGTCTTTTGCTAGATAAAAATTTGATCTTACGCGGAATCTTTAAGCCGTTCACTTCTCCTCGTGGTTTAAATATTTTATTAAAGCAAATTTTCCCAAGCCCACTGCTGATGACGGGTAGGAATGGTCGCTGACCACTCCCACCCCCCACCAGCCTTGCGTTATCTGTAACTTGACGCTTGGATACTGAGATATGGCTGGCTGTACAATCACTGGCGTCCACCAGAATGGAAGCGGACATTAACTTTCTGCCATGTGTGAGTATAAATTCATTCTATCAGAGACGCATCCAAAAGCATCTCTCTCTCTCTCTCTCTCTCTCTCTATATATATATATATATATATATATATATATATATATTCCAACGTTTATCTATTTATTTTATTTATCTATTCTTGCTTGGTCTCTTCCCCCCCTCTTTGCGACTAATTTAACATTGATACTTGCTCTAACCATTCGAACCTAACTTATAACACTATGTTTGTGTAGTTGGAAATCCACCTCGAAAAAAGGGAAAAATGTCTCTTCGCCAGGAGTTAGTATGTCTTCAGTATTCTTATAGTCCAGTGGCCTTGTCTTTTGCTTGATAAAATGTACTAACATGGAACACCCACTGGAGACCATCAGAATGCTTGCGGACTACCAATATCACCCTCTGCCACAAGTGGGCTAGCATTTATGCCATATCCGCAAAAAGGTGGATAATCATTTTTTTTTCATTTCTCCTTAGAATAGAACAATGGGACTTATACTAAGTTAAAACTTAGTGTTATGTAAGGATAAAATAATAATAAATTCCATCCTATCCCCCTGAACACACACCTAGTGTCAGCCTGGGCACTGTCAACTACTTCCCTGCCCTTATCCCTCTGTTTGTCTTTTGTCGTTGTTGTATGTGTTATGTGTAATTGGAGTACCGCCCGGTCAACACTCCCCCCCCCCTTCCCCTGGACATGAGCAGAGACTCACACCTTGTTTCCTGTCTAAGAAGGGGTTCCCTGTACTTTCTCTCTCTCTGGCCTCTGTACTAGTGCTGATGTGTTTCTCCCGTGACGTGTGCGGTCTGTGGCATTGCCTCTTCATTTTGAGGGTACACGGTTGACAGGTCTCTGGTTGCTGTTTTCGACTGGTAGTTAGGAGCCCTAACTCTTGCGTAGCGTCTTGAGCGGCCGCTCTGATCAACAGTTGTATAATACCAGGGTGTTTGTAGTGCCATGACGCGGTGGGCAACCCTGAGGCCACATAATGATGCAGGCTGTGCCAACTCCTCTCTGCTCATGTTGCGGTCGAAAACCATCTGCTTCTCTTACTTGAGGCCTTCTCATCTTCCAACAATTACTCCACATGAAGACTCAAATGAACCAAAAAAGTAAACCTAAATCAGCCCCTCAAAAATCACCTAAACCCCCTCAACATTTCATTCTCCAACATCCGTGGCATTAGAACAAATTTCAGCAGTATGGAATCTTTCCTCATTGCAAACTGCCCGGATATACTGGCTCTGTGTGAGACAAACCTTGTCTCGTCTATTCCCTTCTCTGATCTCTCGATCTCCGGCTACCTTCCTCTCCTCAGGAAAGACTCTCTAACCCACACGCACGGCCTTGGTGTCTATGTCAAGGACCATCTCCCTCTGGCCAGAGAGTTGTCTCTTGAATCGCCAGACCATTCGAATATGTGTCTCCGACTATCTCTCCTCAATGCCGTAAGCTATCTATTCTTCCTCTATCGCTCTCCATCCTCTCAAGACTGTGGGATACTAGATAGCATATCTGACAGCATAGACAAGGCCCTCTCTCTCCACCTGTTTGCTCACATATTCGGGTTTGGTGACTTTAACGCCCATCATACCAAGTGGCTCGAGAATGCTACTACTGACCGGGCTGGCATTCAAACACTTAACTTCTCAATTTCTCAATCCCTCACGCAGATAGTTGACTTCCCCACGCGTTTTACCCTCAACCTGGCAGGTAAGGCATCCCTTCTCGATCTGTGTTTTACCTCCATCCCCGAATCTTGTAGCGCCACACAGCTCTGCCCTCTTGGTAACTCCGATCAAGCCGTGGTATCTGTCAACATTTCCTTCAACTCCAGACCCCGCAAAGAACCTCCCATCACTAGAACCTCGTTCTACTATCAACGAGCGGATTGGGACTCGTTCCGTGACTTCCTCCGCGATGTCCCCTGGGATGTTGTCTTTACACTCCCTGTCCAAGAATGTGCTTCTGAGGTCTCATCTTGGGTTAAAGCTGGAATCGACGCTTTCATCCCCTCAAGGAAATTTAAGGTCAAGTCGCTCTCATCCCCTTGGTTCTCCGCTGCTTGCTCAGCCGCCATTGCCCATAGGAACCACTTCTTTCACATATTTCGTAGCGACATGTCGGACTGCAATAGACGTCTCTTTGGCTCCGCTCGTAACGAGTGTAAGCGTGTCCACAACGAAGCTAAGTCAATATTTGCTGCTCGGATGAAGGAGCGTATTGCATCTCGCAAATTTGGCTCCAAAGATTATTGGCGGCTCTGCAAGAGTGTCCAGAACAATAGAAAACCCTCCATACCTCCTTTATTCAACCAGTTCGAGGTCTTGACCTCCTCTACCGACAAGGCTGAATGCTAATCTAATTCAACGCTCGACTCCACCGGTGTACCCATACCAGACTTCCCTCCAAGAACCGAGGCCCTATTGAGCGGCTTACACATAACCCCGTCATTGGTACTGGGAATTATCTACAATTTAAACCCCCACAAAGGTTAGTGGTGGAGATGGCATACCAGCCATTGTCTTGAAGAAATGCGCACCTGAGCTAGCGCCCGCCCTCTCTAAACTGTATAATTACTGCCTCAAGAAATCCTGTTTTCCTGACTGATGGAAGTCCTCATCCATTGTTCCTGTCTTTAAGAACTCTGGAGACCCCTCTGACCCCTCTAATTACCGTCCTATTAGTCTCCTACCCCTCTTCGGCAAAATCTTCGAAGCCCTAATCAATGTCGAAGTGGTTAACCACCTTACATCCCATGATCTGCTCTCAGACAAGCAATATGGTTTCCGCTACGCCCAATCTACAGCTGATGTGCTTACGGCCATCACTGAAACCGTCTACCAAGCCCTTCAAAATAACGGTGAGGCTCGTGCCGTGGCCCTAGACATCTCCAAAGCGTTTGAAAGGGTTTGGCTTCTTCGTAAGCTCCAGGGTTATAGTATTACTGGTCGACTGTTTGATCTAATACAATCATTCCTGTCAAATCGAGAATTGAAGGTCGTTCTCAACGGATTCTCCTCCAGTTCCTATCCCACAAACGCAGGTGTTCGCCAAGGCTCCATCCTTGGCCCCATTCTTTTCCTTATTTTCATCAATGACTTTCCTGACGCCATAGATTCCCAAGTTGGCATCTACGCGGACGACACTACAATTTACTCCTGCCTCAAAAACAAATCTAGTGTCGGCGACAAAACTAACCTGGCCGCTCGTCTTGAAATGGACCTCCAATCGGTTGTTAACTGGGGCAAGAATTGGCTGGTCAACTTTAACGCCTCAAAAACTAAACTACTCTCCATTAACCACCATAGAGATCCTTCCCTGCCCCCCATTAAAATGTCTGATAGTCAACTTCTTGAGAGCAACCTGCGTCTGCTCGGTCTCACTGCTGACCTGAGATGGAACAAATACATTGAGTCAATTGCTTCTTCCATCGCGAGGAAAGTTGGCTCTCTGTGCCGCGCTAGGAAAATTTTCTCCCCTGAATCGATACTTCAAATATACAAAACAACCATTCGCCCTTGCATGGAGTATTGCTGCCGTATATGGTCTGGGGCACCTTCTGCTTACCTCGCAGTTCTTGACAAGATCCAGAGACGGATATGTAATCTAATTGGCCCTGATCTGGCGTCTCGTCTGCAGTCACTCTCTCACAGATGCGTCGTCGCCTCTCTCTGTCTTTTCTACAAATACTTTCATGGTAATTGCTCCGATGAGCTGCTTTCACTGGTTCCCAGACTCCATGTATTCAAGCGCCCTACGAGGCTAGCATCGCGCTCCCACCCTTACACAATAGAAATTTTTAAATGTAGCCGTCTCTTCTACTCCAATAGCTTCATACCTCGCACCTCTCGCCTGTGGAACACCCTTCCCTATTACTGTTTCCCTGGAAGCTATAATCTCCAACTATTCAAATGTAATGTCAATCTACACCTCCAGTTACCTTGATCTACCCACTATCCTTCTCCTCATCCTTTCTTCTATCACTCCTATCCGCTCTCGCTCCAAATCTTCCGCAACCCCCTGCATCCTAGTGGCTTCACGCCTTGCTCGGGGCGTAATGCTTAAATAAAAAAAAATATATATTATATTATTAATTTTTCACTCCTTTTTACATATATATGATGATGATTGTTATTATACTAACGTAAGTTAGATGATGATGATATTTATTTTGATTTAATTCCAATGTATTTCAGGAGGTGCCATTTGTACTTCCCCCTCCCACCCCTGTTCATTGTGTTGACAAGTTGCTTCTCAGTTTTCTTCCTCCAACTCCTCTTTTCAATAATATAAATCCTCAGAAAAAAATCTAGGTCAAATAATTTAGACTTTACTTCGTGTTCTCTTGTGATTTATTTTTAAAATAATTTTTAACATATTGTGTGGTTAAATTTAGACCATTTTGTAGTTTCGGTCTGATGAGGCAGGTATTAAAAATTTACCCGATGAAATAAATTTGTTACTGGATTTTTCGATGATATACTAAGTTTTTTCTTTTTTTATGTATATCATATTGCTTAGTATATAAATACTAAATTTAAAAATAACTTATTCCAAAATTCGTTTGAAGATGAAGCAGAACTAATGCTTTTAATTTAATTATATAATTAAATTTGAAGCTTTTAGCTTCGGTTTTTGAAACATGGGTATTACTGTGTAGAGAAGAAACCATATTTTAAATCAGTTAATTTATAATATTTATGCTTTGTAAATTTACGTTGAGCACTGTTTTGTAAAAAATACCAAAAAGAAAACCAGATTATATATCTTTCTTTTTATTACAATATATATATATATATATATATATATATATATATATATATATATATATATATATATATAATAATAATATAATATTATTAGAAAAGGTTAGAAAAGGTACAAATCCACCTCTCTATTCTTGGCATACTAAACACAAACATATCAAATGCCCCCCCCGCTTCCATGGTAGATAGAGAAGTGCGTCATTTAATTAAGGACACATACTCACCCGTAAATACTTTATAGGGCAGGGATAAAATTTTCATTTCACTTTTTTGTATCAGCTCAGGAAAAATGTCCTGACGACATGTCGTCGGCACCAAACATCCAAAAAAACAGTAGCAACAACAACAGCAACAACACCCAAGTAAAGAGGATTTATATAAGAATTTAATGAAAACATATTTCAAACAAATTTATTGAAAAATTAGTTTTTACCTTTTTCTCATTTCATCCCCACTAATATATGGGCAATTCCATTTAAAAGAAGGCTCAATACAAAATTACAGCAATATTGACGACTGATGAGATGTGTTGATATACATCAAAACATGGCTGCATTTCCGTAGCGTTTTTTTTTTTTTTTACATCTTTTGATGTAATATCCTTAAATAAAGTAAAATTATTTAATCGGGCGAACACTGTGAGAAGTAAGGAACAAAATTGTAAACAGTCACTATTACTGCTGATAATGCAAGACTCTCCTAGCAATTGAGTTCTCTGAGTGACTGGAGTGTTTATGAAAAAATAAACACGCAAAAATTCGCCTTTCTCTCTGCCAGGCGTCGATGGCCCAGGGGTTGGAGTCTCCGATTATGCCAATCTCCGGCCTGAAGCGATCGGATGTCTAGCCACACTGATGAGCGGTGATACAGCGAAACAGTCTGTCTGTGGATGACTATATATATATATATATATATATATACGCAATATTGAATGCATATTCAACTACATACGTGTGTATTTGTTTTGTATGCATAACAAAGATTGTTAGAAAGATTGTATGCAGGGAGAATTATGTATATATGTATTTGTAAAAATATCCATATGTATTCATTATATATATATATATATATATATATATGAATACATATGGATATATATATATATATATATATATATATATATATATATATATATATATATATATAAGCAAACTGTTGAATAGTGCTTTTGTATCGAGCAATATGGACAATTCTGTTTGCACTTGATAGAATCAAACATATTTTCTATTTTATTTTACCGCCTTTTTCCTCGGTTTTATAACTAAATTCATCTGAAAAGGGGAATGTAATTGCCACAAATTTGTTTTTTTTGAAAAAAATCCTAGCTTTTTGTGCAGAGGCACCGAGCCGGATTAACCCTATAAATATTCACTTGCCCTTTTAACGCTCATATGCCTTGAGAGACATACACATGTATTTAAATGTTTTCATATTATATTCATAAGTCATTACGCATATAGTGAATCTTGACATATGTGTACACAGTTCTTGTATGGATGTCTATTCACATGTAGATAAAATCTTTCATTTGCATTTATCCAAGCAAATAAGTATCTAAAAAGAAGTACAGGACCGTAATAAATATATTAAATATTATATTCACTCTCTTGCCATTTATGTTTGCTAAAAGATTTCCAGTTTATAAGAAGCATAATTACAAGGAAAACATTTTAATCGTAATATTCTTTGGAGTTTTACTTTTCAATGCTTTCAAGAGTGACTTTATTCAATTATCGATTAAAATCAAATTTCTTGAAGGCGAAAAGATTTTGCTTCCATAAGCATAAATCTCGCATCGGTAAAATCAGTGCGATCAAAACGAAGAATAATTTTACAAATAAATACCGTATTCTTTAGAATTAATAAATAACAAATATTATCTTTTAAGATTCCATCGTCAAATAAACGAACAGAAGATTTTTATCTGTTGTTAGTTTTACAGCTTGAATTCAGTTAATTTATCCAGAAGCAAAAAGCAACTAAGCCTTTTCACAGTCGATTAGGATAGCACCGAGATTAATAATGTCATTTAGTTTGCAATTGAAATGTAAAATCAATTATATTTACAGCTATTGTTTTCATTGAGTATTAAGAGTGGCTAGGTGAATAGGTACTTCACTAACATCCCAAGAAATACACAAAACTTTTCAAATGATATTGAACACTTTGTACGTCCGAAGTGGACTTGATTCGTTCTCATTTTACATATATATATATATATATATATATATATATGTGTGTGTGTGTGTGTGTGTGTGTGTATAAATGGTGGTACTCGCAGTTCGACTTGTAGATAATCGATAACCAAGAAAAAATGAGGAATAAAAAAAGAAAGAACCAATAACATTAAACTAAAGCGAAAACAATCGTCCACGGTTCAAGCTCAAAGTCCAAAGAAAAAACCCCTCCAAAACGAGTAAAAGGCAACTACATAAAGTTCTCAATACACGAAGCAGACCAAAACCTAAGATATTAGGTATCTTATATATATATATATATATATATATATATATATATATATATATATATATATGTAAAATATACTTTTATGGTATGCTATATTATGGATAAAAGTACTCAGCATCAAGGATAGAGTGTGTGTAAATATAAAAGTGTTTCAACCTTCGGGCCATGTATCTTGTGCGTTGGCTGTGGTATTTATATATAGTGCTCAATCAGATATTATGGGTAGCAGCATCTGTTATATTACCCTATCCGTTATTGGCTAGGCGGTAGCGTTTATAAGTCAAATTATAATTAATTAGACATCCAAATGTGTCTATTTGAAGGTATTGTCTGTTGTTTGTGAACCTTTTGCTCATTATTTCTTATTGATTACTTGATTTTTTTTTCGTTGATTATTTTTATGACTTTTACTTATATTTATGTGTAGATTTGCAGTTAATTTCTTTATTATTTATATAGTTTCTTCATTTATTTACATTTTTTCTGCTTATTATTTCCTTTCGGGAAATGGTTATCTTTTTCAGCTTAAAGTATGTTACATTATCCGCGTTGTATATAGTGCGTGTATTTACATTTTTCATCTCTGTTTCCAGAGTCCTTCAGTTACTTCTATGAATATTTTTCCTTCGTTATCTGCTGATTTTAAAGTGGCTTGGTATATTATATTGTTTTACAAACATTTGCCATTTAAGGGACACTAGTGTTTTGCTCTGTAGTTAGAGGTGGGTTTGATTTGTGCAAGTGGTTTGTTAGTTGTTTTTCTGTTGTGCTTTTTATTATTTGTGTAATGTTCACGGTACAACTGTATCTGATTTTTACTGTATTGCTGTTGAATGGCTTGTGGAGAGTGCTTAAGGAGGAAGTGTTTGTATACGAGCTTAATGAATATTTTTCCTAGAATTGTTCGAAACAATACGTATTTGCTTATCAATAGGCTTTAATAAACTTAGCCTATAAGAAGAGTTCTCCTGAATATATGTATTCAGGACACATCCATTAATGGGGGAGATGGCTCATGCTTCATTCTCCCCTGCCTCGTTCTTACATAGGCGTTCATGAATCGAGCAGGCATACTTTGCTGTCTGCGTGACTGTGGTGGATTGCCAGGAGCATGATGAGGTCCTTCCTCTTTCTCGCTAGGACTGGATTTAATCCTACTGCATTTTGTAATCTTCTACGAGTGGCTTGCTCGTCCTCTGAAGTATCGGTAGGTGGGTGGGTTCCTTTCTGTGAAACCCGTCCGTCACTACTTGAGAGACCAGAGCTCAATGGTTCCTCGTAATCTTCAAAAGGAGACCATGTTTCTGTTTCTTTATAGTCAGCTGAATTATCCTCAGGACAACCCTCGCTTAGGCTCGTGTATCTCGATTCATCCCCTTCTGGAGGCAAGTCCCTTAGTGAGACTGTGTCTTCCAGTCCATCAGAGACACGAGCTTACTGGAGGTTGGCGTCTAAAAGCTTCACTTGATCCACCAGTGATTCGTTCTTATTCAGTCGCGTGCGTCTTTTTAGTAATATTACTCCCGTATTCGAGAGCCAAGATGGTAGGGATGCTTCAGTAAAACTACTAGGAAATGGGAGGAATCAGTCATAGGATATTGCGTTAGTGGCAGTACATAGCGGCGTTCTGATTGCATGCAGGGCCTCTGTTTCCCTCCATCAGCAGCTGCTAGTTGAACAGTTTTCCAAATTATTCCGTTATATCCGTCGCACTGGCCATTACCTTGAGGGTTATAGGGGGTTGTTCTACATACGCCTACTCCTTGCTCTAGTAGGAAGTGCCGTACGCTTTCGGATATAAATGAAGCCCCCCTGTCTGACTGAATATACGCAGGTAACCTGAAGACGGCAAAAAAAGAGCAAAGTGCTTGTATGACCCTTGTAGAGGATACATTGAGGCAGGATATTGCGAAAGGCAACCGCGAATATTCGTCACTTATTGTCAGCATATATTTGTTAGGAGTTTTTGACGAATGAGGTCCTTTAAAATCCACTCCGATTCTTTCATAGTGTTGCGTGACTTTTATGACTTTGCTGGGGTTAGAACGGTAAAACCTCGGTTTATTTTCAGCTCAAGTCTTACACAATTTGGTGATTTCTTTCACATCTTCTACTGAGTAGGGAAGGTTTTTGATTTCAATGTTCATTTATATATATATATATATATATATATATATATATATATATATATATATATATATATATATAATACTAAAACTATGTGAAATTTGTTTGCTTGCTTGCATTTTGTGTGTTTTCCACCGTACACACGAAGTCGTATATAGAGATTGGAGGGAAGAAAGATGTAAAATTATTATCAGGTAGGCAGAGGGAGGAGAGACGGAAATGGTGTGTATACATGAATTGACAGTGAGACCAAAAAAGAAAAAACAACGCTCTGTCTTTATAGCTCTCTCTTCCACCTCGCACTCTTTCCACCTCTCTCTTTCCATCTCTCTCCTTCCACCTCTCTATTTCCCACCATTCTCTCTTTGCCACCTCTCTCTCTCTTTCCACCTCTCTCTCTCTTTCCACCTCTCTCTTTCTTTCCACCTCTCACTCTTTCCACCTCTCTCTTTCCACCTCACTCCTTCCACTTCTCTCTTCCCCCTCTCTCTTTCCACTGCAAGTTCTTTCCATCTCTCTCCTTCCACCTCTCTATTTCCCACCTCTCTCTCTCTTTCCACCTCTCTCTCTTTCCATGTCTCTCTCTCTCTTTCCATTGCTCTCTCTTTCCACCTTCCCGTGATGCCGTGCGTGCTTATTTATATTTCAGCTTTCTTTAAACAAACAATATTTTAAATATTTAAAAATATTTTTGCCATATTTGAAAATATTTTCAAGTGAATATGATTTAAAAATACGATTTTGTTTATACAGTAAGTATCTTTATTTCAAATTTCTCCAAACAGACAATTTTTTTAAATGTTGAAAGCAACTTTATGTTTTATAATCTGAACCTTCATTGACTCAACGGGTCACGGGTAGTGTAACACTAAATGTATGTGAATCCGACGTACGTCGACCGTCGGAGGCATAATGATTTAAGTTTCTTTCAACCTCTCTCTTACCTCTCTTTATTCACTTCTCTCTTTCCATCACTCTCCTTCCACCTCTCTCTTTCTACCTCCCTCATTCCACTGCTCGTTCTTTCCATCTCTCTTTTACCGTTCTTGTTCCAACTATCTGTCTTTCCACCTCTCTTTCCACCTCTCACCTTCCACCTCTCTCTTTCCACCTCTCTCCTCCACCTCTCTCTTTCCACCTTTCTCTTTCCACTGCTAGTTCTTTCCACCTCTCTCTTTCTACTTTTCCTGTTCCACCTCTCTGTCTTTCCACCTCTCTTTCCACCTCTCTCTCCTTTCTCTCTTTTTTTCTACCTCTCTCTTTCTACCTTTCTTGTTCCACCTCTCTCCTCCACCTCTCTCTTTCTACCTTTCTTGTTCCACCTCTCTGTCTTTCCACCTCTCTCTTTCCACCTCTCTCCTTCAATCTATCTCTTTCCAACTTTCTCCTTCCACCTCTTTATTTTCACCTCCCTCTTTCCACTGCTAGTTCTTTCTCTTTTTAGCTTTTTCGTTCCACCTCTCTCTCTCTTTCCATCTCTCTCTTTCCACTGCTAGTTTTTTCCACCTATCTCTTTCTACCTTTCTCGTTCCACCTCTATGTCTTTCCACCTCTCTTTCTACCTCTCTCCTTCTACCTCTCTTTTTCCACCTCTCTCCTTTAACCTATCTCTTTCCACCTCTCTCCTTCCACCTCTCTCTTTCCACCCCCCTCTTTCCACTGCTAGTTCTTTTTACCTTTCTCCTTCCATCTCTCTCTTTCCACATCTCTCCTTCAATCTATCTCTTTCCACCTCTCTGATTCCACCTCTCTCTTTCCACCTCCCCCTTCCACTGCTAGTTCTTTCCACCTCTCTCTTTCTACCTTTCTCCTTCCATCTCTCTTTTCACATCTCTCCTTCAATCTATCTCTTTCCACCTCTCTCTTTCCACCTCTCTCTTTCCACCTCTCTCTTTCCACCTCCCCCTTTCTTTTTCCACTTTTCTCCTTCCACCTCTCTGTCTTTCTACCTCTTTCATGGAGATAGTGATAGAATTTCGTTTATGGTAAAGGCGCTGTAGGGCTGAAAAGAATTTATCTCTCAAGAGGTCACGTAAACACTCTTGAACGTTTTCAAGCCTGGAAAATGAGAAATGGGCAGCTGCTGTTTAAATATGGGAACAATATTCCATTTTTGGTCTGATTTGTCAGAATGAGTCAAGAACTTTCTGGAATGGTAAAAGGAGGCAATTTATTTTCTGGTTTCTTTAGCGATGGATCGCACATATGAGTTCCACTGCAGGTCTGGGGTGAAGTTGGGTAATAGACATTCTAAGGAAGGAGCCTCGTAGTTTGTCTATTCATAATGACTGAAGTAAATTCAGTGATGGTGAAATATTAATAGCATTTTTTGGGGGGAATATCAGAGGCTCTAACGGAAAGATAGGTGAATATAAGGAAAGCAAATATACAGGGAATTAAAGAATAACAACGGAATAGGACAGAATGTAAATTAAGAATAAAGATTATGAAAAAAAGAACGGAAAGGAATGCAAGAGAATATCAGAAGAAACAAGAATCAAGTAACGAATATGAAGGAATATATTAGAAATAATAAAAAAAATCTTTCTACATGAATATGAGGAAACATCGAAGATTTTGAACGGAAATTAAAGGTTTATAAATGTTTTTATCAGATTTTCTTCAAACATGTCGCAAAATATTTGCCATCATGCAAGAAATAAGATAAAGTAGTTTTAGTCCTACTCGCTTCCTCGCGTATAAAGAAAAACTATGAAAAACCGTTCAAAAAGTCAATTTTTCGGCCATAACTCCCTGGTTTTTCATCCGATGCCTTCCAAATTTGCCATTTAAATTATATGTGATACACAAATCGTCTTGCGTGAAAGTTTGCTTTAGATCATTTCAGTTAAGTGGACGAATTCTGCGATAAATTAGGTCAAAAATCAGTGTTTGTCATCTACCCAATAGTTTTTTTTATATGATTCCATCCTAAATTGGCATTCGAATGCAAAGATTGTTTGAGAAGGATTATTGAAGCGTTAAAAGGGAAAAATTTCCGAAGAACCTCTTATTAACCCCAGCTTTACAGTAAACGTGCAAAGAAGGAGGGGGAGTTCATGTGTTTTCATTTGCAGTTGAATCACTCTCTGACGATCATCCCTGTTTTTGTTTGATTATTAGATTTGTGAACAATGCCATACTATTTGAAAGTTATTAAAGGCTTAGGAAATTTACTGAATATCTAAAACATTGAAACAATTTAAACTCGAGTAACGACCACACAAAGAGGTTTTATCGATGGAATTCCTTTATTAAGAATAATCAAGCACTACCGTAATAAAGATGAGAGGGGAGTAGCTTAGTATACCAACGGAGGATGGATGCAAGCAGGGACGCAGGCAGACATTTCTAGACAGGGGGTGCGGGTATACAGTGGGTGCGGTTATAAAATTGCAGACATATACGCCCGAGCAAGGCCGGGTAGGTCGGCTAGTATAAAATAAATAACTATTAGTGAAGATAAGGAGATATAAAAGTCTATTTACATTACTAGGTAACACGAGGGGAAATAGAAAAATCAGGCGTAGCTGACCACATATGGAAGGAAAAGGGAGATCACCGCCTCCTGTGAAATGAGATTGAAATAATAGACTGAGCACATCACTGGAAAATATAAAATGTTAAGGAATCAGCACATATGCCAGTCCACAAAAATCTCCTGGGCCGACCAATCATAGAAAAGAATACAATATGGGAAGCAATAATATGGAGTGCTAGAGAAAAGCAATGAATAACAACAAAAATTGCAATATAAACTCTGGTAAAAAATTGCAATAACAGAACAATTTCAATATGAATACTGGTAAAAAAAGATTGCTCATACATTAGGTTTATAAGTTCCAGAAATCATACACTGATGTTCTCAAGTACGCATAGATAAATATTAGATCCAGTTACTAGACCAAAAGAGTTGTGAGTTCAATACCAGGCTATAGCAGTGGAACGCGAATAACTTGGAGAATAGAGTGAAAGGGAAATGACTGAGACATGGCACGTGGAACTAGAACAATATAAATAAAGGGTTCGGTTCGAAATTCCAATCACCTGAAGAAGGCTGGAGCGTAGAATACGGCAATGAGGATGAGGATTATAGTCCGAATAATGTAAATAATCCAAATAATCATAATACCTCATCTCAGAGATATAGAGGCTGAAATGTTTTGAATATGGAAATGATGATGTGGATAACAGTCCGAATAATATAAATAATGCAAGTAATCATAATACCTCATCTCAGAGATACAGAGGCCAAAATGTTGTGAATATGGAAATGAAGATGATGATAACAGTCTGAATAATGTAAATAATGTAATTAATCTTTGAGATATAGACAGTATAAGAGTCTATGAGGTAATGTTATAATAGAGAATAATACAGAATGGGAAATGACTTTGCAATGTAAATCGATTATGAGTTGTAATTGTAAGTGTTTATTGTCTATTATAATGGAATGTAAGCGAATAGAAAGGAAAAGTAAGGGACTGTTAGAAAATATATAAGGAATATAAAGGTAAAGCAGATTTACAAGCGAATGGATATAAATTAATCTACGGTTTCATAAGTAATTGCATGGAATGAGCGAATATCGATAATTATACAGAATATTTAGGGCAGTGTTTCCCAATCGATTTTGGGCATTGCCTAACTTTGGTATCTATAAAATTATGCCCCCCCCCCGCCGTAATATTTAATTCTTACATATTCAAAATTTTACTGCTATTCACGTGAGGGAAGCAAACTGAATGCTCACACTCGCTGATGCCCGACAAATCATGGGCTCTTCCAGGGACATGCATAACACTCTATCCTTTGTTGACCCAGACATGCGAGCTAAATACCCCCTATGCCAATTACACATGTACACATGTATTCATATTGTATATGCATCGTATGTATGAACACACATTAACATTAACACTCTTACTCAGACTCGCTAGAAAACAATCCACTGTTAATAACTCTTTCTCGAATAACCTTCTTATTCTGTTGGTATAGTAAGCCGAAGGGTGCACATTCTACGCATCCACACTAAAATATTATCATGATCCACCGGCGGGGCAGGCTCCCAACGCTGGGAATCATTGCTTTAGGGTATTTCTAGCGTATTAAATTATTATTTATTCTAGCATATATATATATATATATATATATATATATATATATATATATATTAACTGATTTAAAATATGTTTTTTTCGCTACCATGTTTTACTGTTTTTTCTTATTATATATATATATATATATATATATATATATATATATATATATATATATTGTGTGTGTATGCATGTGGTGGACTTTCGCGTCGTATTCAACGTATGAAGGTCAAGCAGCTCAGTTCCTAGAAACCGACACCACATATGATTTGATTATAATACTGAAGGCTTTGTGCAGAACCAACCACACTTTTTGAAAGGTCGAATACATAGACCTGATCCACTACGTGCCACAAGATCCCCAAACTCCCCTCCGTAGGTTTTGAAGTGTTGTCCTTCTCATAGACCAGTTACCCCCCAAGGCTATAGAAACCAGTCTCTCCTGCTATTTACCCATAGCTGGAGGGAGTAGAGAAGGATTAGTACTCCACCATACTTCCTATATATATATATATATATATGTATATATATATATATATGAAGAAATATACTCTTAAGGTGTGCTATAATTATGGGATAAAGTGCTCAATATCAGAGATAGAGCGTGTGTAAATCTAAAAGTGAACATAGAAGTCAACACTTAGAGGCGACAATCTGTTTCATGCTAGATGCAATCGTCAGATCACGAGTGCTATTTTTTTCTCGCTTATTTATATATACGGGTCAGTGGTGCATTGTGGGTAGTACTTTGTGGGTGATTTTGCCGGAAGTCGTTTATTTATTTATTTGGGTTAAATTATTTTGCTTTTTTTATTTTTTATTTTTATTTCTTATCTTATATATATAATTATTTATATTATTTACATTATTCGGACTCATCTTTGTCGCCATATTTATCACAACCTTTCGCTCGTTGTACGCTCCGGCCTTCTTCAGGTGGTTGGAATTTCGAACGGAACCCTTTATTTCGCTCACTAGGATAGACTGTTCTAATTCCACGTGCCATGTTTAATGGATGTCAGTTATCAGTTATCTCCTGTTGATTTCCCTCTGAAAGTTCTCGACTGCCTTAACCGGGTATTGAACTCACACCTTTGAGCTCCTGTCACTGGATCTAACCAACGCCTTTATCCACTGTGCCTTGTATCCTCAAGGACACATGGCACAGTGGATAAAGGACATCTGGGTATGAATTTCTGGGTATTATAAACCTAATGTTTTCAGCAACCATTTTTACCAGTGCTCATATTTCAATTTTGTAATTGCATGTTTTTACCAGAGCTCATATTGCAACTTTGTTGTTATCATTGCTTTTCTCTGGCACTCCTTATTACTGGTTCCCATATTGTATTTATTTCTATGCTTGGTCGGCTCAGGAGATTCTTGTGGCCTAGCATATGTGCTGATTCCTTAAGTTTACGAATTTTCCAATGGTGTTCCTTGTCTATGATCTCAACATGATTCCACAGAGGGCAGTGATCTCCCTGAGTTTTCTACTTCCTCGTGTTACAAATTTCTGGTGTTTGTATACGGTCTCGTATTCATTAAAACGCCATTCTGTTTGGGCCGATTGTTAGTTGCCAAGGCTCTGTGTGCCACTCCCTGAGTCGCTTACTTGTAGATATAAATGACCTATTGATGATATTTTCTTCATATGTGCGAAATTCCGTCCACTTCATGGATCCAAAATGACCTGGATAAATCCTTCAGACATCATGAATTTGATGTAGTCAAGGCTCGCCAAGTGCAAAAATTAAATAGATTGAAAGATCAGAAGGTGACGCACAAGGTCCATCACCCACCAGTTAAAGCAGTAGTCAATATCATCCAATATCAGCTGAGTGCCTCTGAGGAGTCAGTATTGAATAAGGGTTTCAACTTCGCCACAACCATCAGGCGGGTGCCATACTTGGACATCATTGCCAGACTCGAGGAGGTGGCCTTGAACATCCCTTAGGCTCAGGCGGATCAACTGAGATGGAAAGTAAGACAGACCTTGGAGAGAGCCAAACCGCCCAGGTCTAACATAACAAAACTGGAGGGGCTAGAGATTGGATCTCTACAGAGGAACGAAAACATCATCATACTACCGGCTGACAAAGGTAATGCGACTGTAGTGATGGACAAATCGGAGTATACAAGAAAACTGGAAGACCTCATTAGCAATGGTAGCTACAGCAAAGTGAAAAAGGATCCTACTATGAAAACGGAACGCAAACTGTCACAGATCCTAATCAAGAACAAGGATCACTTCGCACCCAAGACGTATAGGCAGTTATCGCAGCGTTACACCAAGCTACCTCACATATATGGTCTCCCTAAGATTCACAAAAACGGTATTCCACTCAGGCCGATTGTTAGTTGCCAAGGCTCTGTGTGCCACCCTCTGAGTCGCTTCCTTGTAGATATAATTGACCCATTAATCGGAAAGTCTCCTTCATATGTCCGAAAATCCGCCCACTTCGTGGAAATAATCAAAGATGCTCCCATCCTATCCAACCAGATGGTGAGCTTGGACGTGGTGAGTCTTTTCACCAAGGTAACCACGGAGGAGGCACTCTCAGTAGTCAGAGACAGATTGGCCTCTGACTCTTCCCTAGATGAACGGACCAGTATTCCAATAGATAATCTGATGGAGATGTTGACTTTCTGTACACAAACAACATACTTCGGAATGGGTTCACACATATATCGACAGGATGAGGGCTTAGCAATGGGCTCGCCATTATCACCAGCAATGGCGAATATATGCATGGAATACTTTGAGGAAATGGCATTAGAAACTATATCTCTAAAGCCAACTATATGGTTAAGGTACGTAGATGACACCTTCATACTCTGGCCACACCAGGAAGATGTTCAGGTTCTACTGGACCATGTGAACTCAATAAGACCTTCAATACAGTTCTCAATGGAGAAAGAGAGTAACAACACACTCCCATTCCTGGATGTTCTAATATCTCGAACAGAGCATGGGTTTAAGACATCCGTATACAGTAAACCGACATTCACTGGACAGTACCTCAATTTCAACTCCCACCATCCATACAGCGTAAAGAAAGGGATTGTCTGTTGCTTACAACACCGAGCAAAAGTCATAAGTGGCGACCCAGAGACGTTAGATAAAGAATTGGTCAGTGTAATTAGTACCCTTCAACGTAACAACTACCATGGGTATATGGTAGCAGCCCCTCAAAACTGGGATAGGCGGGTACAAGAGGAGGAGGACAACAACACTCAGAAAACAGTCTGCCTGCCTTATGTGAAGGGGTTATCAGAGAAAATACAAAGGATCTGCGGTCCATATGACATCAGGACAACCTTCAAAAGCTTGACGACATAGAGGAGAACATGACTAAAGACTGTGTGTACGCCATCCCGTGCAGCTGCGGAGAGGAATATAAAGGAGAGACAGGCCGCCCCCTGAAGGTAAGGCTTCAAGAACACCAGAAAGCTATAACACGAGGGGCAGTAGAAAAATCAGGCGTAGCTGACCACATATGGAGAGAGAAGGGAGATCACTGCCCTCTGTCGGAACATGTTGAGATCATAGACAAGGAAAACCATTGGAAAATTGGTAAACTTAAGGAATCAGCACATATACTAGGCCACAAAAATCTCCCGAGCCGACCAAGCATAGAAATAAATACAATATGGGAACCAGTAATAAGGAGTGCCAGAGAAAAGCAATGATAACAGCAAAATTGCAATAGGAGCTCTGGTGAAAATGGTTGCTGAAAACATTAGGTTTATAATACCCAGAAATTCAAGGACACATGGCACAGTGGATAAAGGCGTTGGTTAGATCCAGTGACAGGACCCAAAGAGTGTGAGTTCAATACCCGGTTAAGGCAGTGGAGAACTTTCAGAGCGAAATTAGCAGGAGATAAATGATAACTGACATCCATCAAACATGGCACGTGGAACTAGAACAGTCTACCCCAGTGAGCGAAATAAGGGGTTCAGTTCGAAATTCCAACCACCTGAAGAAGGCCGGAGCGTACAACGGCCGAAACGTTGTGATAAATATGGTGACAAAGATGAGGACAATAGTCTGAATAATGTACATAATACCTCATCTCAGAAATATAGGCATATTTATTTATTTTTATTTTAATCGGTGTTTTATTAACGTAGTAAAAATTTGTTTATATCGCTTATTTAATAGTTTTATTTTGGTTTGGGAAGATAAAGCTATTTATTCAATTTTGAGCTTGATTGTTGTAGTTTATTTTAACTATTATTTTGGCGGGAACAGGTTTTAATTTGTTTATTACTTCATGTATTTATTTGGATTGATTATCTTTATTTGTTTTTTGCTAACGGTTAATTTATCGATTTGTTTATTTATTTGGATTAATTTAGATTAATTTATTTTACTTGTTTTTTTTATATATATATATATATATATATATATATATATATATATATATATATATATATAATGGGAATAAGTAATGTAATGCCTTTCTATGAATGTATAAGATAAAACGAGTGTTTGCAATGCATTAAAATGGAATATCTGAAAATAATGCATTGCAAGAGGCAGAAAGAATAAAATAAAATATAAACGAACAGAGATTCTTTACACGAGAGGTAAGGAAATATAGAGTTAATACGTTGAATATAAAGGGGTATATATGGTAAGTAAAGTCAGAATATGGCAAAATATGTAATAGGAATAATCAAAGAAAACACGATAGTTTAACTGAAAATGATTGGGTACAAGAATTTGGAATTAGAAGTTAGGATGTGATACCAAGGCCATGAAGTGGTTAATATTAAGTGTAAGCTGAAAGAGAGAGATAGAATAGAAGACATTTCCCTGATGATGGGAAGTGGGAGATTTTCTCTCCTTTACAGAAGGGACGGCCCACCCAAGAATTTCTTTCTTTTAATCTATTGAGGCAGGCGGCGAAACGAATTGAGAAATAATAATTTTGTCTCTTCCTTGATAATTTAATAAAGTAAATATCGTTAGCAGGAGAGAGATAGACCTTTTCATCAATTATACGTTCTCTTTTCACCTTTCGAAGGAGAGATAAAATTATTTCCCAATTCGAAAACGAATTGCGAAATAATTTTATTTCTCCTTCAGAAGGTTAAATGAGAATGTATAATTCTTCTTAAGGGTCCAATTTACGTTAATACAAAAGTTATGAAAACAAATCCTATCAATGGCGGACGAGAGAGTAGTCTGGCTTATATTTTTGCTTGATAGAGTCCAGGGAGATAGAAAGGGACCAGAGAATAATGACTCGAATAAAACACCACCTTTTCACCTACGCTCTTTAAAAATTAGATTCGTCACAACGACAGATACGTTTGCACTGGAAGGTAGGCTGAGGTTTAATGCTAAGGGGATGGTAGGAAGAAGGAGAATTTAGCACCATCTGTATGGAGTGATGGCACGATATGTAAAATGAAGCAAGTTGAAAGTGAAGATAGAAGCGATCCCTGTGACTACACTCAAGGAAGATGAATAATTCTCCAAATTTGGAAAGTTGATTAATAAAACAGAAATAGGGGATAAAGAACTCTTGTTGGGATTAATCCAATAATTAGGTAATCACCGAGTCCCCAGAACCCCTCGAAATGCATATAAACAGACAGCTTTGTGGGCTCAAAGATATGTGCGGCGAATTCTTGCATCAGTGCCTATGGAATCCATGTCAGCTGCCATCAGATCTGACACTGAAGAACTTTGAACCCAATTCCTCCAGAATTTTTGACAAGACCCAGTGACACTACAGAGATTGATGCGGGAAGTGTCAATTTTTGTTCTACCAAGAAGTAAATAAGATTAACTCAACGAATCTTTCGTTTTTATTTTTCGTTTGTGAAAATATTTCTTCTCTTATTATAGATTTCCGAGAATCGGACCGCTAAGTATGATTACACCATCGGGTGTAGGAAGGGTAAAAGAGGTATAAAGATAATATAAAGGAAAACCAGGGTTAGAATTTATATTAGGTGATATACAGTGGCCTAAGAACAGTTTTTAGCCAGGAGAAATAAACTACATCCAATTTCAAAATTTAATAACGTAATCCCTATTCAACATACACCAAAGTATTTGGAACTATTATGGAGTAGCTCTTCCATTTGCTAGTTTAAGTAGTAGTATTCGATTTTTCATGGATTTAATCAAGTTATCGACAATCGTCTGAGTTATATTTTACCACGCATGTAACAATCTTTCTTTAAGGGTTGCCACAGACGTGATTTTCGTTGCACGCTCTCGAAGTCTTCGGTCAAGGTGCTTCCAAGCGTGCTCTATTGGATTCATATCAGGAATTTGGTCTATCAATGACAGTGACTTGATTCCTTGCGATTCCTTCCAGGCCTTTGCTACTTTGCTGGTATGATATGACGTTCCATCTTCTTGAAAAAGGTAGATATTTTTGTCAATCTGATTGGTTTCAAATAGTGGGAGTAGTCCTTTCTCTAATATTTGACAGCATTTTGGACCATTCAACCGCTCGTCAACAAGAATTAGCTCATATTTTCCTTCAAACAACGCCCCACACCATTACTCCAATCCCTCTATGTCTCACGATCACCTGAAAACATTCAGTTTTCCAAGTCTCATTCTGATTTTTCCAAACATAAACCAATCTTGAATTAGAATATTGGCAGAACTTTCATCTGACCAAATTAAAGACTGCCAAAAGTCATAATCTTTGCTGTCAAATTATCTTACTCAGTCCATACGTCTGCTCCTATTAACCTCTGAAATCAATGGCTTCTTTCTTGCAACTCTTCTGGGATAGCCTATCTCTTTCAGAGTCTTTCTCGCCGCAGATGGCAACATTTCCATGCTGTTGACGACATTTTTGACGCTCTGACGATGGTTTTTGATGACTTCCCTATTCAGTGCCTTTTTCGTTCACTCAGACATGATGTTTAGTCTTTCTGGACGTTGTTCCACACGACAATGACATTCTTCATTAAATTTCTTGATAATAATATTAACCGCTTGATGATTAACCTAGAAAAACCTAGTAATTTCTCTATTTAACTTGCTACAATGATGCCATCCTATTATTTGCCCTTGTTGAAATTCACCAATTTCCTTACTTCCGCGAACTTTCATGGTAAGATATAAGTCAACTATTTTTCATAAATTGGGGTATCTTCATATTAACACGGTATTGTCTAAAAAAAAGAAGATACGTTATTAAACAAGCCAAAATTGCAGTAATCAAGGGTCGCTAAAAACCTATCATAGCCCACTGTAACGTGAGTTTAGGGAATAAAATAAAAAATAATGGTTTACAGGGAATGTATAGAAATAGAAATAAGTAGAAAGAAAAATAAAGGTTTTATAATTCTACATAATGTGAGGTAAGAAAAAATTTATTTTGCATCAGTTCTCAGGTCAGTTTTTTTTGTGTAAATCAACACACTGATTGGATCTGTCTGTCTGATTTAGCCGGCTTCTTCCTGTTGTGAGAAGAAGATTCTTGGGGTAAATTACAGAAGTAGGGTACCCAGGCCTACTCGGATAACGTTCTTGCTTGCCGCGGGGTTCCCACAGACGCAGAGACAGGAACGACCAGAAGCCGCCGGTTGCCGATGCAGACGCTCCTTGGATTTTCCGTAAGCGTACACTGATTGGATCAATCGAGCTTAAAGTTTTTACCAAAGAAAGATTGGCTTCTGTTTGTATCTCTGCGATGAGTTATAATGATTACTTACATTATTTACATTTTTCGGATTGTTATCCTCATCTTGCAATATGTGCACTGGTAAAAAACCGTTACTGAGGCCATAGGTTTATAAGTTCTAAGAATTCGTATTCAGCTATTCTCAAGAACACATGACTCAGTGGATACAACATTTCGCCCGTTGTACGTTACGGCCTTATTGGAATTTCGAGCCGGACACTTTATTTCATCCAGCGGGGTAGATTGTCTTCAAGGACACATGTCCCAGTGGATAAATACGTTGGTTAGATCCAGTGACTACACCCACAGAGTTGTGAGTTCAATACCAAGCTACAGTGGTGAACCAAAAAAAAAAAAAAAACTGGAAAGTTAAGTTAAAGTGAAATAATTGAGAGATCCGGCAGAGGCATGGCACGTGGAACTAGAACAATCCACGTGTGAACGAAATAAAGGGTTCGATTCTAAATTCCAATCTCCTGAAGAAGGCCGGAGCGTACAACAGCCAAAACGTTGTGTATACGGCAATGAAGATGAGGATAACAATCCGAATAATGTAAGTAAAGACGAACTTGTTGAAATCTTGATATTTCTATTTGAATTGCTACGATCTGAAATGACCAACATTTGTTCAAAATTGAGCCTTTTATGACAGACGACGTAAGCTTAGAGTAAATAGAAAATATAAGAACATAATCGATTTAAATTAAGAAATAATAAACATTAAATGAAAGAAGAAAAAATAAGAAAAAATAACAGAAAATTACAAGAAATAATCAACATATTATAAATGTAAACTTTCTGATTCTAAAATCTCAAATTTTAGTTATAACTTATATTTTTTATTTATTTATATTATTATATTATATTTATATCATTAGTTATAATTTATTTATTTATATGACTATATTATATTTGTATTATTAGTCAATTTATATTATTGATTTATATTATTATATTATATTTATATCATTAGTTATAATTTATATAATTTATTTATTTATATTATTATATTATATTTATATCATTAGTTATAATTTATATTATTGTGTATATTCTCTATATGGAGATGATACTTAGTAGCAAAGAATATGGTAATATTGTATAAATGGGTCAAAAGAGAAACAAAAAGAAATTAAAATCAAAAACCAACTGAAAGACACATTGAACGGAATATTAAATTAAAATTGATAAAAAAATTTTTTTATGCAAATGTTCTCAACACCAGCAGCAATTTTAAATATGAAAAATTTGAATTTAATTTCCAATTTTTTCGAATGATTTTCTTTTAAGTATCCTTCCAATTTCTGTTTTTTAATTTTCCTTCAGTTCCGAAAGGCAAAGAGTTTTTGATATTTTTCTCTTTATTTTTACGAAGTTTCTTGAAAGGAGTAGTTATTTTTTTCCAATGGCTACTCAGAAAATAGTTCACTCTCAAATTTGTTGTTCTCACTTTGACGTTTGAAAATGAATAAAAACCAGCAGGACTGAGAAATAAAGAACGTGTTTTTTTTTATAGTCACAGCTCCAAATGTGAAAAGGAAGATTACATAGCGTCACTAGAGAATACAAAAGGAATATCTCCATTGAATACCAGAATTCGATTTTCGAATCTGTCTATATTTCTGAGATGAGGTATTATGTACAATATTTACGTTATTCGGACTATTGTCCTCATCTTTGTCGCCATATTTTTGGAGTGTTGAACTGAACCCTTTATTTCGCTCACTGGGGTAGACGATTCTAGTTCCACGTGCCATGTCTAATGGATGTCAGTTATCAGTTATCTCCTGTTAACCCCCCTCACAAAGTTCTCCACCGCCTTAACCAAGGACACATGGCACAGTGGATAAAGGCGTGACAGGACCCAAAGAGTGTGAGTTAAGGCGGTGGTGAACTTGGAGAGGGGAATTAACAGGAGATAACTGATAACTGACACCTATTAGACGTGGCACGTGGAACTAGAACAGTCTGCCCTAGTGAGCGAAATAAAGGGTTCAGTTCGACATTCCAACCATCTGAAGAAGGCCGGAGCGTACAACGGCCGAAACGTTGTGATAGATATGGCGACGAAAATGAGGGTAATAGTCCGAATAATGTAAACAGCTTTGGTTTTCGAAGTTTGATCTCTGATCATCTGAACTGATGGACAGGGGCAACTACCTTACTTATAGCTCTCAAAACCTTACAAAGTTTAGATTAGCATAAGAATAGTTAGCAATAAACAGAAGAGAGTAAGATTGTGTTGCCCTTCAAAATGAGTAGATTTCTTTGTGTCTTGAGAATCAGTTGGCGAATTAGAAGCTTTTACCTGAGATTGAACACCGACGTGAACTTTGTACAGTTTGACCACTGTTTCGATCCTAATATATAAAATCTTGTCACACACACACACACACACAAACGCCCGCCCGCACACACACACACATATATATATATATATATATATATAGTACTGCGCAAAAGTAAGTGAATCCCTAAAACAATATTAAAAAAGTTTGACTCTTATTTTTCCAGATAATCAACAAATGTTAAACTATATATTCATTAAGCAAAACGTTTATTAAACAAATTACGAACATATTCAAATTTTTTTATGGATTTGGAATAAAAATATTATTTAAAAATTAAGATATGCAAAAGTAAGTGAGCCCTTACGTTTAATATTTGGTGACTCCTCCTTTTGAGGTCATGATGCCGTTCAGTCTATAATTTTTAAGAAGTTTCTTGCAGTATAGTATAGTCTAGCTGGCCATTCGTATTCGAGGATACCTGCCTACTAGGGCGGCTACCCAATCCCTATTGCAGACGCTTAGTCAGGCGCATTTGTGTTTATTCAACACGCACAGAGCCAACCTGTGGTTTATACTGCAACTATGCTGAGCAGACTTTAGTTACAGTTTCTACGAGAGAGCGTGTTATCTAGCGTGATAAACAATTTGAACAAGGCCAGCATGCTCAATCCCTCGGTCACGATGACTTGTGACTTCGTGCTAGCACATCTATCGACGGCCCCAAAGGTCTGTCTACCTAATTTCACTGATTTTTTTCAATGCTTTTTAAGCAATTTCCAAACTGCCTGGGATTGACCCTTGCAATCTGATAACATCAGAAAGTCTCCTTCCTGATAAATCGACCATGGTGAAATTCGAACCTGGGTCTCATTGTCAGAATGCAAACGTTCTAACCACTCGGCCAGTATTGAGTGTCAATTTTTGACCGTTCTCTTTGGCCAAACCCCAACATTTGCTAGATATTACCTGCGTTATTTATATGTACTGACTTTAACTTAAATTTAACTTCATTTTTTTTTTAACCTATTCTTTTATGGATCTGCTTTGATGCTTCAGATTATTATTCATTTTGGAGTTCCAGGCCCCGACCTAAACCCAAACTTTCAAACCGACGACATGACGCTTTCATTGAAAATCGCTTGCTATCTTGCAGTGTCCATTATGCATCAATGCGTACTATTTTGCCTGTTCCAGCAGTAACAACGCATCCCCAAATTATGATGTTGCAACTGTCATGTTTCACTGTTAGCCCCAAATACTTCTAAATCCGTAGGAGCTCTCCAGATACACGCCTTATTGTTCCTCCCCCAAACCTCTAGTTCTGACTTATACAACCATAAAAAAAAACTTTCGCTAGAACCTTTCTAGCCTATTATTATGAGAATTGATATAGTTGAGCCGAGTTTGTTTTTGCTTTTACGTAAGTAGTGATTTTTTCTAGGCATTCTGTCATAAAAAAACAGACATCGTTCAGATTTTGTTGCACTGCAGACATATGCGAATTGATTCTGATATTGGCCAGAGATCCTGGGCGAACCGCAGAAGTCACAGCAGGATTCGCCTGAGCTTGCCGAACTAGAATTCTACTTGCACTTTCAGTTATTTTTTGCGGTGGGGGGGGGGCATTTATTTATAGCAATGCCTTCATACCAGAGGCCTTCCATTTATAAATAATTTGTCGCAAGGGAAAGACGTAGAATCCAAATCGTTTTGATAGCTTTTTGTAGCCATCTTCCCCATTATAGGATTCCACTACACGACTTTTTAAAGCTTCAAGAAGTTATATTAAAGTTTCGTCTCTAACTGCACATTTTTGCATACACAATGAGTTTAACTGCAGTATAAACAGCTTAACAAAAAAATGAACGTGTCATTTTGGTTTTTATACGTGCAAAAAAAATTATATGTATTGGCAACCATGTAAAACAAAAATGCAGAGTGTAAATATAAGGATTCACTTATTTTTGCACATCTTAATTTTTAATTAATATTTTTATTCCAAATTAATCAAAAAATTGAAAGTGGTTGTAATTCATTTAATAATTGTTTTTCTCTTAATGAATAGTTTAATTAAAATTTGTTGATTATCTGGAAAAAAGGAGAGAATTATTTTGAATATTAATTCAAGAGTTCATTTATTTCGTGCAGCAAACAATCAATCTATTGTTTACATTAATTACATTAAGACTAAGATTGATAGTGTTGTGGATTCCGGGATGAAATCCGGTACCAAAAAATAAAAAATGCCAAGAAGGAATATAGGAAAATAAATGTATTAATGCAATAATACAAACTGGTAATGCAGGTTAGTAGTTCCAGGATTTATTTTAAACCGGATTCAAGTTTCTTACAATCTTTCAATATCGGAGTTTGTTCCTCGTCGATGGTAACGCTGCTGGGAACTTTTTCTTAAAAACTTTTTATTCTCTTTAGTAATTATTGATACGATATCACCATATTCTCGCATATTCTCGCTACCATCTATGGCTCCCCGTTATTAGATGTACTAGAATAAACGAAGCTTAATAAATATTTACAAATGCAAACAGAAAATGAGGGAAATGAATAAAACTGTCTTTATTTCTATTATGTATGCATTATGGGGGTGTACGCTTGTATTTGCATGTGCACAACTCCGGACTCCAAAAACATTTCGGGAGAAGACGAGCAAGAAAGAAGAAAGCAACATTATTATCATGGAATCGGCCACTTAAAGAAAGACCTCCCCAGAACAAAGGGAGTATACAACATAACGTTCATTTAATATTTTATTGTACTTAAATTATCATGAGATTGCCGTATGGAAATTTAGAATAATAGCGATGTCGTTATCTTTTGCTTAGGTTCTGTCATCTAAAATATCTGTCAGATCAGTGTAATTTGATTTATTGTATTTGTTCATGGATTTACATGCTTGTAAAATGTTAACCACTGGATATCACATCATCTCTTTATTAATGTAATTAATTCTAGCCCCCTTGGAATAGAATGAAATGTATTTTGATAGATTTAATAAAATATCGTTAATGATCTATCATTTATTTTCTCATCTGCTTTGCGTTGCTAGAACGATTTTAATCGACATTCTTGTATCTTTTCATGTGAAAAAATAACGGATGAAAGTGCAAAGTCATTATTATATTTTCTATATGCAGTTTTCAGGAAGGAAGTTCAACATCTTAGATAGATAAATGTTATTTTGGATGATACTTTAATTTTATATGCGAATGTGTGTGTATGTACGTGTGTGCGTATAGTTTCAACTTTGTTTTTCTGGTACACAAGGGATTACAGAGACTGAAGGCGGGAGAAAAAAAACTGGGTATAGGGGGGGGAAAGAAAAGAATAAAAGTTGAACGAGGTTCAAGAAGATGGCGATTAACAAAAAACAAAACAAATGGTGTCCTAGGTTTATACTGTTGAAGTGGCATTAGTGTTGTAAAACTGACACCGATACACTGTGGATAACATTGATGATGTACGATTTAAAAAAATGCCGATCAATTGTAAAAGTCAGAAATTTTAAGCAATCTCTTTTAGAATCAATCAATCTAATTTTACCAATTATTCAATATATTTACTAAATCTGACACGTTGTCAAATACATTGAACTAGAAAGGAAAGCTGCGTTGTGATAAAATTCGAAGTGAGTAAGACTCAAGTAGCCACCACGAAAACCAGTGAGCAGGATAAAACTATCCTATCCACCAAATAGATTACTTCTATGATTCATTCGTTTCATAAAAATTACGAAGAATTTGATCTTACAGTAAAAGAATTACTAAGTTTTGCTTACTTCCATTATTTACATTATTCGGACTGTTATCCTCATCTTCATTGCCATATTCACAACGTTTCTGACTCAATATCTCTGAGATGAGGTATTATGTTTACTTGCATTATTTACATTATTCGGACTGTTATCCCCATCTTCATTGCCATATTCACAACGTTTCTACCATTGTACGCCCTGGCCTTCTTCAGGTGTTTGGAATTTCGAATTGAACTCTTTATTTCGTCCATCGGGGTAGATCGTTCTAGTTCCACGTGCCATGCCTATTCCAGATGTCTTAGCTATTTCCCTTTAACTCAGCTCACCAAGATTTTGGTTCACCACTGCTGTGGCCTGGTATTGAACTCACAACTCGTTTGGTCTGGTTACTGGATCAAACCTACGTCTTTATCCACTGACATAAGGTAAAAAAATGTGGTGTATTCTTTGCAGTATGTGAGTTGCGCCAGAAAATACGACGTGGCTTGAATAAATTTAATGCCAGCCCCGACATGTATATAGGTGGTCGACCCTACTGCGCTTAGGATATGCATACGTGGGGTACTCATATGACAGGAAGAAATATAACCCGAGAATTAAAACACATTCTCTCGTATTCTTGTGAGAAGATTTAATTATGAGAGATTTTCTTTCATGTTTTTTCAGTCTAGACAACGATGCCATTACACCCTGTGCTTATCGATTTCACTATATTCGGAATTGTCTATGAGTTTCATTTGCTAGGTATAACTCGACTGGCGGCATGAAAAACAAATTGAAATGGGGCCTTTAAATTACTGAGTTAGGAAAAGACATAAAGAATACGAAAATCGTCGATTACTTTTGTTTATACAGCAGTAAATTAGTGAATTTGACTACAATGTTTTGTAAACAAATTAAATGTTTTATTTTGCTTGTGTCAGTCGGATCGTTTTTTGATTTGTATTCTATAATTTTTTTCTTCTTGTTGAGTTTGTATTATAGTCTTGTCATATTTTTTTTATTTCATTCTCTTTCTCTTAAAACAAAAGTATCACATTAAGAGATTATTTAATGTTATAAACATTATCAGTAAAAATTGCATTCATGGTTCAGATGTTGATAATATTTTGACTGTCTTAAATTAGCAAACCCTTTCTCCAGTTTCACAAACAAAAAACTGATAAGATTTGTGTATATTAGGTACACATTTTCTTATGTCCTCATTCACTTAAATACAGTAGTAAATACTGTATGTTGGTTTGTAGTTGATGATTCATTGTGGAATTCACTTGACTCACTTCTAGCAGTTGACTACGTTTTCTACGCGCTGCTGGTGGATCCTATATGTGTTGTTCTTGTCCTAAGTATTATCTTTCATTACCGACCTTCGTTTTATTATTCTATTCAGTAACCTTTCCTAGGTTACAACATTTTCATAAGAAGTTACATTTTTCTTTTATAATATATATATATATATATATATATATATATATATATATATATGGGGGATTAAAGTATAATGTCGGAATAGGAGAGAATGTAACTTAAAAAAAGTTTATGAAAAAAGGAATGGAAAGGAATGCAGGAGAATATCATTTTCTTAATATATATTTGAAATTATTTCTTTTTATTTCATAAGAAATTATATTTTCTTTCTTTACAAAGCGACGTCACTGTTGTAGTTTCAATAAAGTTTAAAAAAAAATCTTTTTACAACATAATTTTTTGACAGAATAATTTTT
Source organism: Acanthosepion pharaonis (assembly GCA_903632075.3). NCBI lineage: Eukaryota > Metazoa > Mollusca > Cephalopoda > Sepiida > Sepiidae > Acanthosepion > Acanthosepion pharaonis. Next base: position 628,521 of record CAHIKZ030005631.1, on the reverse strand, counting down.
TGACACTATAATTTTTTTTGTAGATTTTTTTTCAAAAGGTTTAAAGCTATTAACCGCTGGCAAAGCTCCAACGAGTTTTTTTCTACCTGACTTATTTTCGGAAGGTTATATATGTTAGGGAAGGTTTATTTTTATTTACATTTGACGAACTGCGGGATTTTGGCTCTAACTTATATAACCAAAATTATTTCAGAACTCAAAATATCTGGAATAATACTTATCGTGTTTGTTGTTATCCAAAATTCCAAAGACCTTTTTCTATGGTAAATATACCCATCCTATTTGGGTGGAATGGTCAAAGTAGAAGGATCTTTACGTCTTAAAAAAAACAAGATTCTACATGTTTGTTATATTGTCATATTCAAATTGCTTACACAAATTCAAGTGCATGAACACTCATGTCTCAATAAGCCTTCACTTTCAACCTTTCCAAAAATTATTAGAGCACTTATGTTTTTATATGTGATGATATTTTATGTTTAAACAATTTATTCGTATTTCTGATTAAAACCTCAAAATAATTAAGAGCATATAAAGTTTAGGAAAATAACTCTTATTTTTTATGAAAGGGTTTTGTGGATATTTTCAGCGCAATTTAACATTTTCCCGCCAAAGAGACTTATTGCAAAATTAAAAGCTATGTACTGATGTGACCAAAAAGTTGCTTTTGTCGTTATAAGGAACTAAGAGTATTTTTTTTTTTAAGTAAGGTTATTCAAAAGGATCATATTTATGTTGTGACAACTGTCATATCAAGATAATATTTTAAAAAGCAATTATTTAACATTAAAAATGGCGATAGTAAACATTTTTAATATACAGTAGAAACCCTGACAACTGAACTAATAAGGCCATCCGGATATGAGGAAAAGTCCGGATATGAGGGATTATATTTAGATTAAAAAAAAGAACTGAAATCAGGTTTAACATTTATTTTCAGTGTTTTATAGTAAACAAAATAAGCTAATGGTGAATGAAATACAATGGAATTGATTTTAAGGAAAAAGAAATAAATTATGTAATGTTAATGAAAACACATTAAATTAAGTATGCCCCGTATGCAAAACAAATAATGTAACGAGGATTTTTTAATCGTTGTTGCATGATGATTCTTTCTCTTCTAATGTCATTCTCAACTTTTTCCGTATTTCGTTTTGCTTTTGTATTTGAAATTTTTAAAACTTAATATAAATTACAGTAGAATCACTCATATCTGAAATCCCTCATATCCGGAATAATCCGCAGTGCCTCTTATCCGGAATCCTGCATATCCGGACATGATTTTGATGTATATATTTAAAATAATCGGGTGATATGTAACTGATTTGAAGTTTGTGTTTTTCAGAAAATTTACTTTAGATAATTGTTTATGCTTATTTCAACCTAATGGCTTGTATTGGTGCAAAAGATGATGGGAATAAGAGGAAAAGAACAACTTTGGAGTTATCGCAAAAAGTGGAAATTTGAGTGCTTAGCCTTGGAGCAGGTAGAATGGAGATCAACGTGTTTTAGTGGACTCGGTAATTTTCAATCTTCTTGTCTGAATCATCTTCAAGAAGCGAGAGCAAGATCTAAAAGGTCAGCCAATCTAACAGTGATCTCATCACACAATCCTCATACTTGCTCCATATGTGGCCTCCTTTGTAAATCAATAGTGGGTCTTAAATGCCACTTAAGATTATCGCACAAAATTTCATAACTGAATCAATAAACTGTCAGATCCTCATACGTAGAAACCAACGGGAGAGTCCATTATATATATATATATATATATATATATATATATATATATATATATATATATAATATAAATATATATAAGAAAGTAAGTGTTTTTTTATGTGTTCCGCACGGATAAAAATATAGAAAAACGAAACTGAAAATGCAATTGGAGTCGTTATGATGTCTTTATGGAGACATGTGGTTATGCCATTATAAGTCACGCATATATATGGAGTTGGAGAATTCTTTCCGTTTTATGCAAAAAGAGCTTAGTTTGTTTAAAATGCAATTTGATTGGCTGATTATGATCACGTGATAGACATTGTAGTTTAGAAGTGTCATAGTTCAGTGAGAGTGGCTAATGACTAGAAATTGCTCTGGAATTCATGTAGCCTTTCCATCTTAATTTAAGCTTTGAGAATCAGAGAACTATGGAAACGACTAAGTTACTCTAAATAAATATATAGACTCCAGTCCTGTTGCCTTTTCAACTTCTATTTCCTATATATATATATATATATATATATATATATATATATAGATAGAGAGAGAGAGAGAGGGTCGTTTGGGGATCTTGCGGCATACTGTGCATTAATTCTCGGTAGCCGGCTCTTCCAAAAAGTGTGGTTGGTTCTGCTATAATCAAATGATATTTGCAGCTAGTCTGGCTGTCGGTTCTAAGAACTGTACTGCTTGACACTCATCCGTCGAAAACAACAGAAAAGTCCAGTCCATATATATATATATATATATATATATATATATATATATATATATATATATACTGGACTCTATACTATTGAGGATATAGACGAAGTTAAAGTCTACATTGGATGCACAAGACACGAGTTCAAAAAGCGTTTTAACCAACATCAAAGCTCTTTTAAAATAAGTAAATGCCGGAATCAAACGTCCCTATCTAAATACTTCTACCACTTAATGGAAAGCATTAAAACACATACTGTAAAAAAGAGATTACTAAGAAAGTCTAGTTAGTATTTGTAGGTCATTATATGACCCGTGTCCTTTGTGCATACATGAGAAATTATATATTGTTAAGTTTATGAAAAGTAAAAATTTGTTTAACCAAAGAAGTAGCTATTTTTTGCAGACACTGTCAAATGTTTTCCTTACATAATAATTAAATATGATAAAAAAGAGGAAAAATGAAATATAAATATTAAACTTGACCTTTGAATAATAATTTTTAAATAAGAAAGTAATTCTAATATATTTATTTGTTTAATTTAATTTATTTGTTTTATTTGTATAGTCTATTAAATATTAAAGATAATACTTTAGAATTGAGGGAATAGATTTTAAATATTAAAAATACGACGTACTCATATTCAAACGAAACTTTTGAGAAAATCTTTGTGTATAAAATTACAAATTAATCAGCAAAATAAAGATGCCAAAAATACTGTATATCAATAAAAAACTCAAACGCCATGCGAAAAACAGTAGTCATCATTTGTTGAACAGGCACCCCTACCCTACCTTAACCTGATTTTGAAAGTAGCTTAGGTTTGATACAGAGGTTGCTAATGGAAACGAATACCCTACCACCCCTTATTAATAATGATTTAAATTTCCCCGTAACATTGACAACTAATAATATCAAGATTGTTTGTGCTTATAAACCCGGTAAATTTCAAAATACGTTATTCCTGAAATCGCTTGAAAATGAATCAGAGATAAAGATTTTAAATTTAATTCTATAATTAAATTTAAAGTTTAGTTTCCGTTTTTGAAATATGGTAATTCCTGTGTAGCGAAGGAACCATATTTTTTAAATTAGTAAATTTATAATATATATATATATATATATATATATATATATATATATACTCCATCACAACCACATTAGGTCGCTTACCCCTCTATATCTATATAACTCCCTCCTCTATTAGAGGCCAATTCTTACTCCCTCTCCTTTTATACTTTCCTTTTTCTTTTTTCCCCTTCTTTCCTACCTTTGCCTTTCAATTTCCTGTGAAGAAACGTGGGATTTTATTCATTTTAGTAAATGTATTTACATTGATAAATCTATGGAAAAACTATTTTCTCATGGACGAAATGATCACCTGTATGAGGTAAATTGTTTGGATTTCATTAATTGTAATTTACTTATATGCTTTATGATAAAAATTATATTGAGCTCTCTTTTGTGGATCAGTTTTTTAATATTTTATATGAATAGGATTCACTTGGATTATTTATCCACGGATCTTTTTTTTACTTGCAACAACGATGGTGATGATGAATTATTATCAGTATGCTGGAAAGAAAATAAAATTACAAATATCCAGGAATAATAGAAGTGGAGTCAATCAAGCAGATTAACACGACGGAAAAAACGGGAAAAATTGTAGAGATTTGCGGAAGTTGAATCAACAGTTGAAACAATAAAATGAATAAAAACATTGACGAAAAATAAAAATTCAACATTCAAGAATAAACGAACTGAAGAAGATGTCAAGAAACTATATATATATATATATATATATATATATATATATTACGATAAACGTGCAATCAATTTACAAATACATGAATTATTCACACAAAAAACTAATGCAAGGTTAATGATTTAAATGGCGAGACATCCATCATCGCAAACAATTCAAATAATATACAAAAACCTCCGAATCCGTTATGAATGAAATGACCCTTGTTTATAAATAAATTTCTGCCGTATATAGTTCTTATTTTTTACTACAAGATTTTTTGTATATTATTTGAATTGTTTGCGAGACATGTCCAGCCATTTAAATCAATAGATTAGTTTTTCTTGAAAAAAAATATATATATATATATATATATATATATATATATATGAATCGGCATATACACAAGTTCTAAAATAAGGAATATATTACAATACTTAGATTTAATAGTAATATACTGTATGTAGTTCTACAGAGCGATACTGATAATGTCATGGATTGAACACGTGAGCAACGTCGGTGATTTAGAGTGAATGTAAACAGAAATAATACTTATACGTAGCGTCAGAAATAAACAGTTGAAATTTTTAAGGCACATATTGAGGAAAGGGGGCTTGGAAAATTTGACACTCACAAGAGGCAAGAAAGACAGAAGATGGCAGCGCATAAACTACCTAACGAAATTGTGTAGATTGTTGAAAGATATAGCAAAAAGAAACACTTTACTAAGGGCCACAAAGGACTAGAAACTGTGGAGAGACGTGATCATTAACGTTGTCAAAAAAGAAGAACTGAACGAGTCGTGAATTCATGATGCGTTATATATGATCAATAGAGGCAAATTTGTTGAATGTGTCGGCCAGGGAAGTTGTCGAATAGTAAAGGCATCTTGGTGACGGAATCCTGGTGACGGAAATCCTCCTGCTATCGTTACAGGGCTGGCAATAGAACGGATTCAACGAGCTTCTGACCAGGCATTGTGCTGCTCAACGAATTCCACAAATCCCCAAATAAACCGAGAATTTTAACCCCATAACAAGATTGATTGCGCTTATGTGGTGAGTTCAGTATATGCAATAGGTTGGAGGAGGGGAAGAGATGGATTTATACCTTTCTCATGTAAATGAATTCGGTTGAAATTTGAACTTGGCTCTCCGATTTCTCATTCTGTTACGTCATCAAACACATCCGTTTTATGTTCATGGTTCACATTGGGAAGAGGTGACTTCCATAGGTCCAGCATAATTCTTCGGCCATTACGAGGAAAAATGTTAGCAAACCGCATTTCACCCGCCCTCGTCACGAATTTGATGTTCACTTGAAGTGGTGATATAACAGAGAGAGGTTGACGCACATGAATGCACACACGCAAATATAACGTTTATTGATTGAAGATGGAAAACACGATCTTCCGTGAAAGTTACAAAATGTGTCAGCGCTATTAATAGGAAAGAATCTAGAACAATGATATATGAAACCTGAGACGGCTGATGGATAAAGAATAAATTTCAAATCGGGTTGGCGAGGACTTGTTTATAAACAAATGCAAAAGGGCAGGAGGCGATGTTTAATTTGGGTCATGAAAAAAAAAAAAGACAAAAATAATATTTTTGATAAAAACATATTGAAGTAAATTGGACCGGGGAGGTAAGATCAGTGTATGTTTACCGCTAGCGAAATCTGATCTAAACATAAGTTGTATCCGCTGAATTTGGTCATCGAAAAGACAATTGAAATGAACATTGAATTAATTTTATCCACTAAGAGATTTGAAATAGATCTGAATTTAAACTTTGCTTATGGCGACACTCGTGTTAAGCGCGTGAACAACCTGGCTTATACAAACTAGAGTTTTGCTGAGTTGGTAGAGACTTGGGCGTTAGACGAGAGTGGCGTTGAGAGAGAGAGAGAGAGAGAGAGAGAGACTGTCGTTGCAGTGAATCGGTCCAGTGGCGAGTCAGAGATAAGGACTTCAAGAAATATCATCGTCGTTGTAGCTGTCGCATTGAAAATCGATGAAACTTAACGTTTGTCACTTACGACAATCAACTGAAAAGCTAAACTTCCACGTAGGGCTGGAATTGCGACTCATATATCCTCCCAAGTTGATTTGAAACGAGTTAATCACACACACGCCTCTTTCTGTTTGTATAATTGGTAGAGGAGTGGTCCTCTGTTCTTATGTTAATTGCTTTTCTATCCTTTCTGTAAACTCTTTCTACTGTTGTTGTTTTCTTATATAAAAGACGTCAATATTTTACCCATGGTTGTTCGGCTTCTGCAGATATTATTTCCTTGTTTGCCACATTCTTATTTTCCTGCCGCCCACCCTCACAGCCGTTTTCACATCCCCAATCGACCGTGAACGTATGGACAACACCCAGCTTACTGGATCTAAAAACTAACACAACGTGGGCAGCAGGCGGACCTTGGCCAGTGACCGGTGGAACAATCTACGGGTACTCAGAGAGCGTGCGGCCAGCTACCCCTGAGTTCGGTTCAGACCGAGTTGGCGCCTCAACCTAAAGAGGAAGACGCCGGAGGTTGAGGGGCTGAAGGGACGAGTGGTAGATTTGTTGTCATTAACCAGGATTGACCTTGAGTTACCACGGAAAATAAGGCAAGGAACAACTTTGAAGAAAAGCATGCCTTAAGTTATACTCAGGAAGAAAGGAAGTAAACACCAGCAAAACAGAATTTGTTTGTTGCATCTAGTTGGGACCGACTAAGACCAGAAAGAACTCTAGTCTGCGGACGATATTAGTAAAAAAAAAAAGGACATAAAACGGAAACAAAACACGGAGCAGCGGACCTCAGGTAAGTCACTTTTGGTTTCCTCTACTCACTCATTACACTTAGATCCGCCAGTAATATTGTTGATTTTTGTCGACTCTGTACGCAGTTGAAGAGCCACCGCTGTGTTAAGTAGTTTCCTTGTTTGTTGTTAATCTCTCTTCTCGTGGGAAAGTGTTAGGATGAGTGCAGCAGGATCAGACGCCACAACCGACCTTGGGGACGAGGGGGGCCCCGAAATAACGATAGGTTTCAGAAGGCTGATAGGTAGTATAAAGCTACCCACTTATAAAGGTAACCCTGCAGATCTGCATGAATGGATTCTCTCCATCCAAAAGAAGCAGGTGATTTATGGCTTATCAGATCAGGAGATGGTGCTCTTGGCTTACGACGCCGCAGCGGGGCAGGTGTCTAAGTTTATAGGGGCACGGTACAAAGAAAACCGAGCCGCGACATGGACAGAGCTTAAATCTGCTCTGGTACGGCAGTACGCAAGTGAGCGTACAGCCATTGAGGCAGTCAGGAAACTATTCCGGCTACAGCAACAAGAAGGAGAGATAAATGAAGAATTGAGAGAAAGGATCGCAGGGCTAGCAGCATTAGGCTTTCCGGAGTTGGCGACTCGGAACAGCGGCCCTATTCAAGCCTTGTTAGCCGATATATATTTAGATGCACTAAGCGGCTGGGACTTGAGAGGCGATGTTCTGAAGGGAAAACCGGTCACCCTGTCCGCAGCCATAGAAGCGGCTCGGGCCAGCGAGCGACTCTGGGATAGGATAAAAAGCGGTATAAGAAAGGAGCCACCGGGGGGGCAAAATTATAAAAAAGAAGGATCGGGAGCGGGTCCGGATAAGGGAACCAAAGGAGGAGGTAGAAGAGGACTGGGAGGCGGAGGCTGACCCCAATAGGAAGGCCTGGGATTTGCATTATGGGTTTTTTTAACCCCACACCGGTCCGATATGGGCTGGTGTATTGGACTTGCAAATACAGTGGGCATCGAGCCCGCGACTGTCCGACAAACTATGGAGGCGACCCGAGATCTCTGGGGCCGAACTGTACATAAGGCTCAATGGTGTACGATGGAACGGGACCACAAACTAGGGATAAAGCGAGTTAATACGCTTGTGCCTCCTCCCAAAAAGGAAAGGGGTCCGGGAAACGTCAATGGGTCACCTGTGAAAAAGTAAGAGGCAGGGTGGCCCCAGTGCGAGTAAGACCTCTGAGATGCTGGACGTGTGGCATGGTCGGACACTTTTCGGCAAGTTGTAATGAGCGAAGGTTTTGGCGCTGTGGAGGAGCGGGTCACCTGAGACGAACCTGCCCTCGCAGGAGAAAGATGGACCACACCGAACAAAACAACCCTTGAATAGACGGGAGGAATGGATTGCTAGTCCGAAAAAAGAGAGTCATCCGAGCTCTACCCCACCCAGGAGGGCCCCTAGACAGAAATGGGAGCCACTAGAAAAAGTTGAACTCCTGTCACCGATTCCCATGTCTCGGTTGACGAGAAGACAAGGGAAAAGTGGAGAACATACGGGAAGGAGAAAGGCACAGGTATACCGTTTGCTGAAGGAAGGGCCAGATTTCACCTGTGATGTGTTGTTGGGAAACAAGAAGGTTGATACGGGAGCTTCAGTGTCGCTGGTTAGCTCCAGGGTTTTAGGCAGTTGGGACTGAAGACAAAGCTTAGTCCTGTCGATCTACTAATAAGTCAGGCTGATAGTAGCAGAATGAGAATAGAGGGGATGACGTGGCTACATTTCCAGTTGGCAAGAATCAGAGGTAAGCTTAAGGCTTATGTGGCACCAGATTTGTGTGGTGAACTAATTTTGGGGGACGACTGGCTTAAGCAGAATAAGGCACAGATCAGTTTTGACTCCGCCACCCTAACAGTAGATGGAGTAGAGATACCGTTGGGAGAGGATAATTATGAACAATTGTCAGTGGTGGCCCAAACAGCTATAAAGCTCCCCCGCTAGGACCACTGTATCTGCGAAAGGCCAAATTGTAACAGAGGGAGTTATGAACAACGACCTGTATCAAGTGATCCTTACTGGTAGCGAAGGAGAGATAACTGTATGCGATTCGCTAGTGAAGGGGTCAAGGACCGTTCCCTTACTGTTAACCAATACTGCCATTAAAACTATTAAAATAAAGCAGGAAGAGGAGCTGACACAGGGGTTCCCAGTGAGAGATGTCGAACAAGTGAGAGTATGGAATAAGAATAGGCCTGGAGAGAAGATAGATAGCGAGGAAATAAAGGAAGAGGATATAATAACCCCCTGAACATTATAGGAGAACATTGAGCGGGTTGCTGAACAGTAATCGAGAAGTAATAGCCATTACTGACAAAGAATTGGGACTTATTCGTAACCCAAGCATTGGCGGCCCTGAGGTTCTCCATAAACGAGACGACAAAATTTTCCCCCTATTACCTAGTATATAGCTGGGATGTAGTCTTATCTATAGACAATCTATTGCAACCTAGGAGGAAGTATTTAGGCGAGAATCATCATCGAATAGTTCTAGAACAACAGCACAAAATGTATACGCAGGTGAGGAGAAGGATTCGGAGATCCCAGAAGAGGCGAAACGATAGGATAAACAAAGGCAGAGGAGAAGTCTCCTTTCAGGTCGGGGATCCAGTATATTATAGAATGCATGTGAGAGAAGGTAAATTGGGCCAGAGATGGAGCCCATATTATAGAATAGTAGAGCAGACGGGTCCGGTTTCCTTTGTGATATTCGACCAAGTGACCGGGAAAGTAAAGAGAGTGCATGCGAATGATATAAAACTAGCGGAAGTAGGGGAATGGGAAGGAGCCGAAACAATAAACAGAAAAGCTTGAGGAGTACTACGTTAGTAGAACCCGAAGGACCTGGAGACGGAGAGTGAAAGCGAAGGGAGTGAAGAGATTGAAATTAGCCCAACTACCCTTCGAAGGCTGAGAGAGGTAAAGCGGACCCCAGCGGGACCTTCTGAGGAGGCAGTAATTGAACCTAACCTTAGGGAAGAAGAGGAACTGAGTGAATGGGAAGAAGAGGATGAAATTCCGTTAGCACAATTGAAGAGTGAATTGCGGGCTGGAGAAGCGCCTAGGGTTAATGGGGAATTACCTCCGCCTAACGCCCATGCTTACCATTCAGCCAATGGGCGCTCAGCGGCGTGGGTGTGGCCAGACTAGCCTCGGTTTAAAAAATCTTGCTCAAAGAAAAAAAAAATTTATTAATATTTTTTTTCCTTTTCCTTTTCTTTCTTCTCTTCGAGGAGACCCCACACCCTAGACTCTTCATTTTTAACCGAATTACCTGGAATTCGTCAATTAGCTTTTCGCCATCACCAAGCGGGTGGCCACCCAGACGTACCTGCACTCCTGGCGCCAACCACTGATCCGATAAAACAGTCCCGCCACCACAGCCGAATTTCATATGGAATTCGTCAACGAGATTTTCGCCAATTATCAGGTGGGTGGTCATCTGGCGGAACACAGCCAACTTTTCGTCCCGATAAAATAAATTTCTTATCATATCTAGTCCCGACAATAAACAGATGCTTTTTCCAAACGACATTCTACATATAGACAAAGGCTTAACCTTTCCTTCATGGTGGTCAGCGGACACTTTTGTTTTTTTTTTAATTCTGCGGTTGATCCAATCGGACATTTTTCTGCGACCCAATTAATTTTTATCTATTTAGAATTCTGTCTTGCAGGTCATCCGACCAACCTGGAACCTCCACCATTGCCATGGGCAGATTGGCCATATCTCATTCTCCGCCCCGTAACATAAATCAGATTAATCCAGTATCTTCCTTTCTCGACAATGTAAAATAAAAATCTTACCACTTTTCTTTGTCAGAAAAATAACACCGCTTAGTGTCCTTTTCGTGATGGCTTCTTATCACCTAAATTTAATTCTCGCCTTTTTTCTTCTTCTTTCTTTTTTTAGCAAGCCAAATAGTGTCACAATAGAATTAACTGTGTATTTTTACTATTCTATCCCGATTATCTCAAATATATTAACGCATAATAGATTCGCCGTCTGCTTTTCGATAGTCAGCCATCAGCACTTTATAATCTTTCGTTTATGTATAATGTTATCTGATGCCTTTGGTTTCTCTTCTACTGTTAAATAATAGTTTAGCAAACTATTATTTTCTTTAGAGGAAGGGTATCGCTGCTCCGACTTCCTGGGGTTGACCTTTGAGGTCAGATGGAAGAAAAAACAAAGAAGTCGATTTTGATTGGATGAGCCAGCGTGAGAACGATAGATAGATAAAGGAGTCTCAACCGTCAAACAATGTAGACGTGGTTACTTTCGTATCTAAAATGGCTTCCTAGAGGAAGGATGACAAACCCACTGGATAACTAGAAATGTATACGCCGACGGTAATAAAATAGTTAATTCATTATTAAAAACAACTGATCTTTATTATTAAACCGTCGCCCCAAGTCATCAACACTTGTCATAAAACCTTTGGTAAATCTTTATTATTAAAGTTGATTTTAACTTTAAATTATTACAGTGATCTTTAGTATTAAATCTTTTTTTGTTATTATTAAAGTCATCTTTATTAAAAAAAAAGAGCAAAAAAAATTACAGTGATCTTTCTCTGCTCTTTTCTTAATTATTTTTTATTAAAAGTGATCTTTATTATTACAGTGATCTTTAGTATTAAATCTTTATTATTAAAGTGATCTTTATTATTACAGTGATTTATATTATTAAATCTTCATTATTAAAGTGATCTTTATTATTAAGGTGATCTTTAGTATTAAATCTTTATTATTACAGTGATCTTTATTATTAAGGTGATATTAAATTTTTATTATTAAAGTGATCTTTATTATTAATGATCTTTATTATTAAATTTTTATTATTAAATTGATCGTTATTATTACAGTGATCTACATTATTAAATCTTTATTATTAAAGTGATCTTGATTATTAAAGTGATATTAAATCTTTATTATTACAGAAACTCCAAAACGTCAAAGCATGGAGTTCCTAATTAGTGATGCTAACGTTGAATCGAATAATCGTCTGAATTCGATGTCGCATTGAATGGAACAAGGTACAGATTTTCTTTTTGGAAATTTTCCTCCATTTTTCTTGGCAGTAATTCCAGAGCTGCTGAGGATTGCCCGGTTTTCGTTGGAGTAGTTATTTCTTCAGCACCCGCCACATTTGTTCAATTATATTGAGATCAGGACATTGTATTGATTAGTTTTCCAAAAATTGAACATCTCCGCCCTCAAGAAACATAATTATTGTATGTTATGTGCGGCAACCAACACCATCATGCCGAAAGAATTCTCCATCGTCGAAGTTTTAGACCTAGGTAAACAAATATAGTTTTCGCTGTTTAAAATAAGAATGAAATTGATAAATAGAATTTTTCGAATAAAATTGATAACAATTGATGGAAATCTTTCCATGAACTTTTATTAATTTTATTCTACATTGGCGTTTGATGCAACTTAAACTATTAAATTTTACAGTCTTTTTCGTGTATTTTGTATTGTTTCTTTCTTCCACTAGGATTCTTATATATTTTCTTGCACTAGGATATAACATTATTTTACCTCCATCATTAGAAACTATTTTTGTCACTTCCCAGCATCCCATGTTAGATGTTCTTTTTGTTCAATCTTCGATTCCGATGTTGTTTGGTTAATGATGTTTTTTTCTGCTATACGCCAGTTTAAGTTGTTTTTCATAATATTCCGCATACTGTATCAATTAGATTCTCACTGTTAAAACTGAATTTAATCCTCACTTGCTTGGCTGTTAATTATAGATTGCATACCCGATAACATCGCAAACTTTCTTTCATCTCTAACTTTTATAGCCTTCGGATTTTCTTTGCATTTAAAGAGCCTCTAGCAGTAGTAAACGTCTTTTAAATAGTTTGAACACTGTTTCTACAAATTCCTGTTCGCCTGTCTTTCTGTTTGTCTGTCTGTCCCTCGTTGACACATCTTCCGTTAGAACCTTCATCTTTGTTTCAGTAGAAATTTTAGTCAGGATTTTATTGTAAAAAAAAAAGAAAAGAAAAGAAAAAGCAAACTGATATTCAATTGCAACGACTTGCCAAGGGGGCCTATAAGATGGAATATTTCCTATTTAGAAATTAGCATATTATCATGAATTTATAATCTCGGATCTTTCATCGACCAAATTGTTTTGTATTGTTTGTTTTCAGCTTCAAGCTGCTTAGAGCGCTGTATTTTGTTACAGGGTTCCTACGAAAATGCAAAAACCTATTTGACAATCCTCAAATTTCACAGACACTATTGATAAAAAAAAACGCTAAACAAAATAACTTCTGAATAAAATAAAACTGGATGATAATTTTATGTATCCCCCCCCCACCAAACATTTGCACGTCAGTTTGCTACAAGCTTTTTCTTGTTTTCAAGCAGTCGTCTACTTTCCATAGAATAGGATATTTCCCGCTCGATTTGTACGAGTAGAATTTTCTTTAAATTTTTTTGCAATGACTTGTAGTATTTTTCGATGTGGCTTGTTTTGCCTCTAGTCCCTCGTTTTGAGATTTTTTTTATTTCTTCAGGCAATTTCCACGCTTCTTGACAAGTACTGGAAATTTTTTAAAATGAATTTCGGCAATTTTGTCACCTCCGAAATTCAGTTTTGCTTGTTGCGAAGCAGATGCATTTCCTTAGATGTTTTTCTTTTTCTTTTCTATTTTCTATTTTATTTTTGGTTTTTATCTTTCCATCTTTTTTCTTAATAACTGAATTGCTTTGTCGAGCAAATGTTTACATCGGCATATTGCATTTCATATTTGTTTTATGATCTATGCAGAGTTTTTCTTCATTATTTACATTGAACCACGACAGCGGCACAAGTAAGAAAACATAAATAGATTTATCAGGACTATCATTGAATTTAGTTAATTTCATTTGTGCACGTCTGAACATATTTAGTATGACCGACAGCTACATACGCTCATTTTGAATAGCAGAAAATGACAATAATTTGTATCGTTACTTTGCCGACATCATGAACTCCCAAAGTTAACAACATTCAGTGTAATGATCTACATTTAGTGATGAGTTTGTTGATGTATATATATATATATATATATATATATATATATATATATATATATATATAATATTAGTTGTAAATATACACATACATATGCAAGATATATGAATATATATACATAGGTGCATACACATACATGCATATTTTTTGAATAAAAAATTCCAAGGGGATAGAATCCAGGTACAACTCAAACACTAATATTCCATGGTCATAATTTATTCCATTGGAATCGTAAATACGATCCAATTCATCAGACCTACAAATTCAAAAAGAAAACAGAAAAAAACAACTCCGGAAATAAAAATAGAATTTAGAAAGAGTGTGAGTATGAGAGTGTGAGACGAATGTTAGAGCTAAAGAGAGGGGTAACAGAAGAGAGAAGGTGGGAGATTAAACCTTAACAGAGAGAAGTTTTAGAGAGTTGAGTTGAAGAGGTTTAAGCGAGAGAAATATGAATGTTGTCGGATGTCTAATACATTAAAGATGTAACCGTAAAGGATACATTTCGTGGTGACATACACACACCATAGACGATCTAATCTTAAAGATCAGAAGAGGGAGGGAGAGGAAAAGAAAAGAAAAAAGCGAGGACGATTGAATAGATTGATAGAACTACAGAACAATCCAACAATCTAGAAAGCAAGAATTAGCAAAGTATCTATTTTAGAGACTGGGACGAATAGGGTTCAGTTCAGGGCCCCATTTCTTAATGTACGGATACCATTAAGCCGACATGCTTTGTGGCGATCAAGTTTAGAGATGGTAGCAGAAATCATGAAATGAGATATATGTATATCCCACATTAGAAACTCGGTTCTAAGTGGGAAGTCAATAGTATAATTTGAAGAGAATTTGCTCGTAAATAATTTGCCTTTATTGACAGAGAATGATAGCACTCCAAATTGATTGAGGAGAGGCGAGATGACTTAAATTTTATTAATCACTCTTAAGGAACCGCCAGTAGCAACTAGAATCAAAATTGTGAGAGACTATAATATCAGCGAACAACGATTTGGACTCATTGAAGGAATGTTTACACGTTACGAGAAGAGACAAAATGGCGTCTGTTATAATCAAAGTTATTATGTTGTTATAGCCGGAAAAATGATTCTTGTGGCCTGTAGCGGTTGGACAAATAGACTGCATATTCACGAAATCACACAAAGCCTCGATAGTAGGCTGAATGGGTCAACTAAGAAGAAATTTCGAAATTTACCTTATATTTGCATCTCTGTACACGCATAAGAAAAGGTTCTTGTCGAAGTTCTTGCTGATAAGACAGATTTAAAAAAAAAACCTGTCATTCAGCGACATAAATTTAAAGCAGACGACACTGAAAAATACTAAAATTTGTGAAATCGGAATTCTGAAAGGCATATCGCGTGACTTTGTAAGAAAATAAACTAAACTCTTTCCTTTTATGTGCCGTGTCCCTTCAGGACGTAGGCGATCATGGCTCTCCACATCTCCCTATCGCTTGTAGCTCTCAATAAATTTTGTCCCTTTGCTACTCCCCCAGGCTATAGTCTGTCATCCACTTGTTTAAGCCCGCCAGGTATGCCATGCATTGCTTTCCCTTGTCTCTCTTTCTCTCTATTCGACCTGTGTGTATCAGATTTTTCAAGCCTTCCTTTCTTATTACGTCTCCCAGAAATTTCAACTGCCTCTTCCTGATGTTAAGTACAAGCTTCCTCCTTGTTTGTATACTCATCGTTGCTCACATGCTCGGTCCATGATATCCTTAGCAACCTTCTGTAGAACCATAGCTCCGTTGGCTCGAGGCTCTTCTCCATCTTTTAGAAGGTTTTCCAAAATTCGTTGTTGTAAAGGAGGACAGATGTCACGTAGCAGCTCAGTACACTTTTCTTTGTTACCAAAGAAATCCTCCTGTCTCGTAATACTCTGTCTAGCTTTTGGAATGCGTCTTGTTCCATCCAAATACGTCTTCGGATCTCAGCGTCGCACTTACCGACCTAATTTCTAGCTGTTTTAAAATAGTTTGATCGTTCAAAAAAAAAAAAAAAAAAAAAAAAACGAAAAAAAAGAAGCTAAATTTTACTGTTGATTCGAACTCTAATATTAATATCCTATATTATGAGTATTCTTATTTGATT
Source organism: Acanthosepion pharaonis (assembly GCA_903632075.3). NCBI lineage: Eukaryota > Metazoa > Mollusca > Cephalopoda > Sepiida > Sepiidae > Acanthosepion > Acanthosepion pharaonis. The sequence continues at coordinate 612,368 of CAHIKZ030005631.1, read as the reverse complement.
AAATTTCGATGACATAATTCCGAGCTGGAATTTTGTTTTCATACATTTTTCATTTCACCTCAGTAACATTCCCTGTTCTTTGTAAATGCTGCTATTTAAATTTTTGACGCTCTGTGATCCGTGTTTTTCAAAAAGAAACAAAAAAACAATACGGCTGATATTTTCGTTATACTGACTGTCACACTAAAATTCATAACGAGTCAAAAGTTTTTTTGTTGAGTTAATATGATCAATTTTGATGCAGACAAGCACACGCCCTCCGACCTCCATGCGTAATCAGGCGTCTCTTTACAATTGTAATTTTGCTTCGTTTTAAAATATTAGTCTTAGTTTCAACACTCTGGCATCCTTTAAAAGCAAACGTTAAAGGGGGATCATCAATTTTGTCGTGATGACAAGCTTAATTTCTTCTACACTTTACAATATTAAGAAGATTATATTACGTAGAATATTTTAGGTTATTTGATTATTTCAGTTAATTATTCGCTTATTTAATTGTCTTCAATTCCTTTACTCCTCTCCATTAACAATAACGTAATCATTTTCAGTAAGATTATCATCCTTACTCCGAGGTACTATGGAAAATGGCGAAAAATGAACCCAACTCGATTTAAATAGCTTCTCTATATTGTATACAAAAGTTGTAATATTTATGTCAATAGTGAAATTCAGATATTGTTATGGTAATTTACCCATGCACGAATGTAATCTCTTAGCTATAAATAGGAGCAGGTACTGCCTTTTAGAGGAGGGTAGTTTCGAGCAGTCAGCTCTGATAGTCGGACTGAATATTCTTGCTGTAACACTCTCGTTTGTATTACTGTTTTTCTGTTAATATATTTGTTTAAATCAATTTCTTACTTGTGTCTTTATTTCTGGCCCTAACAAGGCCTCAACAGATATACAGGTTTGTTTTGTTTTATGGAATATCAACTTCAGTGGGTTATATAATGCCGACATGATATTTAGATTTAAGTTCGTATGAATAGAATATGATTAATTTTAAGTAAGAGTGCTTAGTGCGATCAAGAAAGGACACCAAAATGGTTTTTAATTTAGTGAGATTTTGGGAAGTGGATTAGGTTGAGGACATTTCAGCATCCATCATTAGAAATTTGATTATAGAATGTAGACATGAAGGTTTTGAGTACAAATTAAAAGCAATAAAAAGAGGATGCCTATTTTACAGGTTTGGTTTGTTTTGTTTTACGGCATATCAACCTGAATGGGTTATTTAATTCCGACAAGATTTTCTATTGCTGCTAATATTTTTTTTCAAAAATTTATTGTTGGTAATTTTTAAAAAAATGCATAGCTGCTAATTTTTTTTCAAAAATGTATTGCTGGTAATATTTTTTTCAAAAATGTATTGCTGGTAATAATGTATTACAAGTAAGAATTTTTCCTCAAAAATTTATTGCTGGTAATAATTTTTTACAATGTATTTCTGGCATTAAAAACTATTTTTACACTTTCATAGTATTTTGACCCCAGTTTGGGCTAACTATTTACCCATAGCTGGGATAATAACAGCTGTTACCACCCCGGGCCATATTGGACCAGAGAACACCAGCATTTAAAAGATGGCTCCAAGCCCCTAAAACCTCCTGATCAGAGGCCTTTCTGTTGGACGTAGTTTATCGTCTTACCCAGGACGCAGATGTAGTTTATCGTCATACCCAGGACGCAGATGTAGTTTATCTCCATACCCAGGACGCGGACGTAGTTTATCGTCTTACCCAGAACCCGGATGTAGTTTATCGTCATACCCAGGACGCTGATCTAGTTTATCGTCTTACCCAGGACGCGGATGTAGTTTATCGTCATACCCAGGATAGGGATTTAGTTTATCGTCTTACCCAGAATTACCAAAATGGCATAGTTTGTGTTTGCTCACTGGTGATCTATGTTCAATGATCTATATAACAGGGTTTTTTTAACAATTCTATACTATCAATTAGGGTGTTACTTGGAAAATTTTCAACATTATTTGCTAAATTCTATTTTATGTGTCGGTTTTTAAAAATCAAAAATTGAAGCCAAATCTTTCAGAGAGTATATCAAAGAATATTTGATTCATTTTTGAAAATCATTAAATATTTTTTCATTTTTTTCACCTCAATTGCGACAATAAAATTTTTATAAAAAAATAAAAAATTATATAATAAATATGCTAAAATATATTCTTAAAGGTGATTTAATCCTAAAATATCATTTGGGATAAATTTTCGAGATTCTATTTTTTTAATTGGTAGTATGGAGGCCTCAAAACATCACTTAGTGACTGGCAATTCCTTTTCATTCTCTACATAAAAAGGTCATGTTATTCATGCAATATAACTGGCCACTCGTATTCGAGGATAACTGTCTACAAGGGCGGCTAGCCAATCCCTAATGCAGACGCTTACTTAGGCACATTTGTGTTCATTCAACACCCACAGAGCCAAACTGTGGTTTATACTACAACTATGCTGGGAAGACCTTAGTTACAGTTTCTGGGACAGAGCGTGTTATCTAGCATGATCAACATTTTGAACAAGGTTAGTACTGTGACACTATTTAGCTATGGTAATTGGCTAACTAATTAAGCATAGAAATTAAAAAACAAGAAATACTTAAGGCGAGAAAGAGCTATAACGAAAGATAGACCGAATGACATTTTTTTAACAAAAAAAAAAAAAAAAAAAGGGAAAGATTTTATTTCATTTACGAGGAAAGATACTTTTTCGCAGAAGACAGAAAATCCGTAAGAGAAAACCAGATTTCGGATTCTGTCAGAATTAATTAATGTCATGATCAGATAGTGACCACGGCAAGGAAAACAGAATTCTAAAAGATAAACAAAACTGGGCCACGCATGCGACCGAAAAGAAAATTTAGTTTTGGTCCAGCGAGGAGACCCATCTGTTGTATGTGCAGATCTTGACATGAGAAGAGAGGGTCGAGGAGGGGGATCATTATTATTGTCAGAAATGGTGACTCGAAAATGAGCATCTGGTGACACAAACATTTTAATACACGAGAAAAATAAAGAATTTGTTTCTCAAGTAAAAATGACCACCCAGTTTAAAAGTTGACTGGCAGTGATTAATGAATCGGTGGAGATTTTGGGTGGTTCAGGATGAGATAAAATCTTAATTAGGGCCACGTGGAATTCATAAGAATTCTGGCCGATAAAAGTGAAGGAAAGAAAGGAAAAGAGAATTTTTTTCTGGGCGATAATTTTAAGAAGGCCAAGTCTAGTCACACCCACTGCCGAGCGATCATTGGCTGAGTGGTGGCGTGAGTGATGGGCGAAAGTGAATGTATGAGAAAGGTGGGGAAGTTGTTGACACCCACTAAGAGGATTGGTATGAGATACCAATATGAGAAAGGAAGAGTCTAGGAGGATAATTCTTCTCTGTCCTCTCCTCACGGACGAGGGAGAAAAACCCGAAAGAGAAATTGATTAGCTTCCAAAAATGGGAAGTAATAAATTTTCTTTTTCTGGGGACAAAGAAAATTTTTGGTTGGGAATTAAGATTTGTCAAAGAACCCAAACCACGACAGGCCCAAACCGGTTTTGGTCAGCGTCCATATAAACGAATGTCCCCTGGAGTTCAGAGAGTGTTTATTCAACAGAGTGCTGTTCAGCTCGGAGAATAGCGTCTCGCAGGAGCTGACCAAGATTTCCATGTCCTTTACAACTTACTCTTCCTACCAAATGCAAGTTTTTTTTATTGACGAACGACTTAAGATACCATAAATCGTTTAAGAAACGCAAACAGTGTCACGAATCCATAGAACGGTCCAGGAAGGAAACACACTCCTGTATTCAACCGATAGATAAAGTTAATTGTTATTTTTCAACATATTTGAACCTGGTGAGTTTGTTTATTATTTTTCTTTTACTTACGCTTATGCAGTATCACCTTTACCCCGGTGCCTGATTGATTTCGTCTACCTAAGATCAAAGTCACAACGTGGGTAGGTTAGACTTGAGATCAAAGCAGTTACTTCGTTGACCAGGCGTTGGAGGCGAGCTGAGAACGGCAAAGTTGGAATCGAACCGGAAACGACCAGATCGACCGGGACACAGGCTGGTGGCGGCGACAACGAGTCAACCCCAAAATGCTGGTGGAATGAACCTTACAGCTTCGCGCCGCAACTGGGATTTGACCACGGGCCGACGGCACAGCGTCAGATATTGACGTCGCGACCTGTGGACGTCACATATTGGCGCTGGACTGCGACCGTGACCACCGGTGTGTGTCACAGTACGCCCAGGCTCTCGGCCACAATGGCTTCGTTCTAGCACAGCTATCGACGGGTTCTGCCTACCCAATTTCACTTAAAAAGACATGAATCAACCCGTGGTATTGATTTAAGGCACTTTCCAAAGGTGCCGCACGCTGGGATCCAGTCCGATAAGGTCAGAAAGTGTTCTTCCTGACAAATCGACTATCGTGAGATTCGAACCCGGGTCTCATGGCCAGAATGCGAACGTTCTAATCACTCGGCCACTCAATCCTGATTGCGTAAGACAGAGGTTTGTTTTTCCTTTTTGTTAAAAGATAATCTACATTTATAGTGCCTATCTATTCAATGAAAATAGCTGGGTTCCCTTCCCAAGTCGAACCCCTAGGCCTTGACCGTGGTGATGGAAAGCGGCCGGATGGCATTACCATTTCCCTTTTAAAATGGGGAAATCGTTGATTTGGGATGCGACCTGGGCGGATACATTTTCGGTCGGTAATTTGATCAGTTTCGCGGTTGAGCCAGGATCCGTCGCCCGGGACGCAGAGATGAAAAAATAGTTAAATATTCTTTTCTTGCTGATAGATTTTTTTTTTTTACTCCTGTGGCAGTGGAGACTTCTGGGGTTATTGGCCCTCATATGATGGCGTTCCTTTGGAGAATTGGCGTGATTGCGTCTCGATTAAGGGACGAGCCTCGCGAAACGGAGTGGCTCTTGCAGCGTGTCTGACTGGCGATGGTTCGAGGTAATGCTTTCTCCATCATTGCGGCTGGCAGAGGATAGAAAAAAAAACTGTTTATAGTTACGTTGTTCTGGAATTGTCATCAGTGGTCAACTGTACTTGTTTTGTTTCAATAAATTTTAGGAATTCTGAAAAAAATATTTAAAAAAATGAAAATAATTAAAGTTGATCTAATTTCTTGGAGCCATTGATTTAACTTGTAAGGAAAACTAATCATTCCTATATCTCAATGACTTTTGAATCCCCTCTCTTGCAATCCTGATTAATAAAAGCTTTTTATCGTTGTCATCTAACTTAAAACGTGCATATAGTTGGACGTTATTACATCGTCGCAAATCAGTTATTCTTTTGAGAAGGATCATTAAAGTATCTTATTTTCTTAATACAAAGCAAATGACTTTTATATTTTCCTGTTGTAAGAGTGTTACATTTTCAAATTGACAATGTTCTTTTTATATATAACTGCTGAGTGTGAACCAGGAAAAAATAAACAATCAATCTAAGTTCCAGTTTTGCGATTGGAAAAGATAAGTAAACGAAATCAATTTGTAAATGATTTAACAACTGACACCTGTACAGAATTGATGAGGCTGTCTCACCTGTTCGTAGTCAATTTTACTTTCTGAATCTTATAATGAAAATGCATTTGTTAGGAAGTCTTTAGAATAGCAGATGATTATAGGCTCGACTTCATCTATTTCTTTCTTTTTACACCAATCAATTTAAGAGAAAATAGCCAAACTGTATTAACCCTTGTGGGCTGGAAGACTGTTTGAAGATACAAAAAAATTAAATTTTATAAATGTAAAAAATAACAAGTGGGAGACAATTTTTAAAGATATTTACATCTGTGCGCCGTCAGGAATTTCAAGATTGATACGATCAACCGTGTGTGCGAACCACGATCATTTCTTGAGTTTCTACAAATTTACAAGCAAGAAATAAAAAAAGCTTTGAATACTTTGAATAGAAAAGTTTTGATAAAGGAATTTCTTGATGCAGGCAATATAGTGAGACGTATACACAAAGAAACGAGTTCAGAATCTAATGTCTACTCTTAGGATGAAGGCGCTATTTAAAAAAGGAAATAAAAAGGGTTTACGTAGAATCCAACAACACGTTTTCCCCTAATTTGACATCCATTTTTTATTTGAATATTTTTGTGTACGAATGCATTTGAAATTCGTCTGAATTGTTGAGGTGTAAGAAGAACGCGGCCATATCCGGAAGGCTGCCGATGGCAGCGTTTGACTTCTTGGGAAAATGGAAAAAAAATTGACACTATTTACATTATTCGGACTATTGTCCTCATCTTTGTTGCCATATTTATCACAACGTTTTGGACGTTGTACGCTCCGGCCTTCTTCAGTCGGTTGGAATGTCGAACTGAATCCTTTATTTCGCTTACTGGGGTAGACTGTTCTAGTTCCATGTGGCATGTTTTAATGGATGTCCTGGAGCAGACTAGCGATGGACATAACTCCCTACAATGGTGAGAATTTTTTAACGCTTATTGATTGCGGTCCCTCCAGGTTTGCGGTATGGCGGCCGCTGCGCAGACAAGACGCGAGCACCGTCATTCGACTGTTGGAGAATGTTTTCCTGGAGCGAGGCCCACCCATGGAAATACTGACCGACAACTATACTGCATTCACCAGTAAAGACTTTAAAGTATTTGCGGACAATTGGGACGTGCATCTGCGGTTTCGATGTGCCGACTCGCCGAGTGGAAACGGCATCGTGGAGCGAAACCACAGAACCATCAAGACCATCGCAGCCAGGAAGGGCTGTACAGTATCGGAGGCGGTTTACTGGTATAATGTCGCCCCGAAAGATAACGTTTCACCATCCACGGCGCCGGCTGATGCACTGCACAAATATCATGTCCGAGTGAAAGGCATCGAAGCCAACCCGCTGCCTGAACTAGAAGTGACCGGAGGGAGATTGAAAAAAGATGTTATTTGGGTCAAAAACCCACGCGGCAAGTGTATGACAAAATACGGCACTGGACGTGTTACGGAGGTGATCAGCCCGCAATCTGTGAGAGTTGATGGGGTGCCTCGTCACATTAAAGACTTGCGACCGGTGATGCAATCACTACCGTTACTGAGCGATGAAAGCGATTCCGTGTCTGAGAGCAGTGAGCGTTCGATCTGCCTGCAGTTAGACCTGCAGGGCAGTGATTCTGATAACAGCAGCCTCCTGCCGGACACAGTGCTTACCGACACTCAAACCACAGACGAGAACACGCATGAGGATGAAGCTTGTGTTGTCCCCCTTTCGGAGGGGGACTCGACGGCGACGATCGCCAACTCCTTGCCCTGTTTGTGATCATGAGATCAGAGGGGAGTGTGGGGAAAATTGTGAAAATGGCCTACCTCGGAAACGCCTGCGAATCTGTGCGGTGTGCAAAACTCCAGTTCTCCAGCGGTAAAAGGAATCAAAATGGCGGCGCCCGTATTTTATGCCGGGCGGTCTCGGTTAGCTAACGCGAAATCTCGTTGTCTCGTCATTCGCATGCAAATCGTGGTCGGTCCTCGTCTCTATAAAGCAGGCTCGTCTTGCTGTTTCAGATCAGAGAGCTTTCGGCTCGTGAGAAGGTTGGACGTGCGACACCGGTTTTTTTTGGTTACCCTCCTCACAATTCTTTGTTCCTACCTGCTATTATCAGTTGAGTTGTGTTACTTCCCACAGGATATCAGTTATCTGTTATCTCCTGTTAATTCCCCTATCCACGGTGCTAGGACACATAGCACAGTGGATAAAGGCGTGGCAGGACCCTAGAGTGTGAGTTCAATACCTGGTTAAGGCAGTGGAGAACTTTCAGAGGGGAATTAACAGGAGATAACTGATAACTGACATCCATTAGACATGGCACGTGAAGACAAAAGTTTTAGCAAAGATTTTACAATTTCAACAGGCAATAATTAAATAATTTTTCCAAGATGCAGATTGTTGCTCCAAAATTATTAAATGTTTAGCTATTCTGATATTCTGTAAAGTAATAATATTCAATCAACAAAAAGACCTCTGGCAAATTCGTGGAGATGTTTCAATACATTCACGCAGCAAATAAACTTAATCGAATTATTTCTAAGTTGAACTTTTGAGGAAAGAGAAAAAACATCGTTGCGTCGAAAATCCGAGATATTTTTTATTCTATTTTCGATCTATCGTGATTAATGAAAAAGTTTAAATTTGGGTGAAGCTGAGTTGTTTCAAAACTTTTGTTAACGTTTTTCTTACAGCGACATTGAATTTAATTGAATGCTTTAGGCATTTTAATTTTAATTATTGGACCCGCTACATAAAAAGCACAAGTGACATTTTTGGGAAGAGCAAAATTTTTATTTCGAACAGATCCTTATCGTTATAAAGGGTCATGCACGCTTTGATATCTATCTTATAGTTTTACTTTCAGCGACATTGGATGGTGCTATAGGCATTTCAATTTTAATTATTGGACTCTCTACCTGAAAAGCACAAGTGGCTTCTCTGGGAAGAGCAAAAGTTTTATTTCCTACAGATTCTTACCATTACAAAGTGCCATGTACGCTTTGATATCTATCTTATTATATTCATAGATATTTAACTATTGTTTGTATCTGAGTAAAGTACACTCTTGTGAAAATTCAATGAAACAAAACGAACAATTCCGTTATTATTTACTTTTTCTTATGTTCCAGTGCACCAGTTAGTACTTCGTATGTCCATTCCAAGAAGTCTTTCCTTGCAGATTGGACATAGATTCTCGATTGGATTTAAATCAGGAGATTTTCCGGGCCAGTCTATAGTACTTTGATTTGCTCACTGACAAGGCTTGCAGTTGTGTTCGTACAGCGCTACAATTTTCGTATGCTCCTTGGAGTAACGTCCATCGTAGGCAATGGCCCGTAGGACAACTGATCGACAGTCGAGACATTAGTGTATGGAGATGATAAAAATCTGATGCAATCACGTATGACGCAATATTTTTCAAGTCCAAACAAATTTAATCATACGAAAATAGCTTCATATTACTGCACACCACTACAAATGATTTAATCTGAGGAAAAATAGAAACCGATTATACCCTGTCACTCCAGTGGCTCTAAAACTGACCGTATGGTGAAAGAAAGGAGACTAAAGCCGTCGTTTTAATTAATTTGCATAATAGTGTAGCTCCTAAATCATGATACTTTCTCAAATATTTAACCAAGACAATATGAATAATTAATGTCAGCAATTTAAATTCCTGTTTTACTATAGATAATTCTCTTTCACTCCATTTCGCATAGTAAGAGAATCTGCAAGTGAATAAATAATTTGAAGGGAAGTTTAGTGGATTATGATACTAATCATTTATTAGTAGTGCTATTTTCATCTTGGTTGTTATAGTAATAACGTTTCGCTTTTCCGAATGTCATCTTCAGAGGATAGAGTTATTTGATAGTACTGCGAAAACTTTGAAACGAACCCTTTATTCAGTCATGGAGAGAGAGAGAGAGAGAGAGAGAGAGTGATAGAAAGAGAAAGAGAGAGTGAGAAAAAGAGAGAGATAAAGAGAAAGATAGAGTGTGTGTGTGAGAGAGAGTGATAGAAAGAGAAAGAGAGAGAGAGAGAGAGAAAAGAGAGAGAAAGAGAGAGAGAGAAAGAGAAAGATAGAGCGTGTGTGTGTGTGTGTGTGTGTGTGAGAGTGTGAGAGAGAGAGAGAGAGAGAGAGAGAGAGAGAGAGCATTGTCAATCCCAAGTCCTTTCTAGGAAAGATTACGCGAATTACTTTTAGTTAATTCCTCGTGGTAATGACGATTCTACTTGTTCCAATAATCAATAATATGGTTTTAACTGTTTTGACCCAGACATTGAACTCACAATTATCAGATATAAGATAAACTGTATGAAACAAAAGGAAACAACACATATTCACTAATGTTGTGTCACTGCTGTGCATTAAACTTCATGTATTTTTATTTCCAATCAAAGGTTCTAATATGTTGTTCAGTTCTAGGCTATGCCGACAGAGGTGGATAATAATATCATAGTAGATACACTGGTTCCTTTTTCAGCAGACAAAACTGGCATCCATTTTATTGCAAATGCTTGGATAGATACGAGAGGTATTTATGGGAGAGTCAATTACCCTTTACAGCTCTTATTATCTGTCAACAATCATGGCTTGATAGCGACAAAACCATGTGATTGAAAAAATTCGCAAGTTTCGGAACAAAAGCAATCGTGGTCTTATAATTACGTTTAACATTATTGAAGAATTTTATGCGCCTGTAATGAGGGAGAGAGCGTCATATATATTTATATTTATGCTCTATCACTGATATTGAAACACTTTTTACCCATAAATATAGCATACCATAAAACTATATTTTTATCATATATATTGATCACTTTCCAATAAGTACCATGCATATATAATATATAAATAATATATAAAAATGCATATATATATATATATATATATATATATATATATATATATATATATATGCAATATATATATATGCAATATTGATATATGATATTGAACACTTTTACATATATATATGCAATATTGATATATGATATTGAACACTTTTACCCATAAATATAGCATACCATAAAACTATATTTTTATCATATATATTGATCACTTTCCAATAAGTACCGCGCATATATAATATATAAATAATATAAAAAAAATATATATATATATATATATATATATATATATATATATATATATATATATATATATATATATATATATATATATATATATATATATATATATATATATATATACAAACATACACACACACACACACACACACACACACACACACACACACACACACACACATATATATATATATATATATATATATATATATATATAGGCAAGATGAGAAAGAATACACTACAATTCCAACGTCCGTAACATTTAATTTAAAAGAGGGCTGGATACAAAGTAAAGAAATATTATTTATTTTCGGATATTACACCGAAAACGTCAAAATCGCTACGCAATAGCAGTCGTATTTCGATGCGTATTAATGCATCTCATCAGGCGATTGTAAATTATTTGCGAATGAACGATTTATTTAGATTTAAAAGCAAAATACAACCTCTTTTACGAAAAACAAAACAAAAAACAAAACAAAACAAAAGTGGGTGCTATAAGGTTTGCGGGCTTTACTCAGATCAACCAATCGAATATGACCTACGGTAAACTTAAACTAAGCGAAGAAGCATAAATTAAGAAATTATTTTACATAAATGGATCATGACCCGTAGATTTGGCAATCAAATGGCAGCACAGACGATGTTAATAACAATGACCAATCAATGCAAAATGCCAGCCAAATACCAATATATCCCTACAAGATGTTACTAATACTACCAGGAGATTAATACAAAGTTACATTAAATCCAAATTAATCTTACAAATGGAAAGATAAGCCATATATGGTGCAACACAGGTCAACTAAAATCTAAGAAAAAGCCTTGTCAAATTCCAAGTCTAACTGAAATATAAGATAAAAGGTAGACTGTGTTTACAATTTACCATTAACTCGGATCTTTGGTTTAATAAAGCATTCTTATCAAAGAACCTGATAATTTCCTGATTTTCATGTAAACACAGAAAACATAGTTCATGTAAGGATCTATATGTCCTTGCCATTTTTAAAATCTTCCATTTCACCTTTGGAGTTTTATTATCATTTTTTGAACTCCAAAAATATTTAGAAAGTGATGTATTATTTCTATAAGTATTATTACAAAAGAAAAATATATGTTGGTACTACCTAGACTTGAAAGAATTCTTATTAGTACCAATATAGAACTTTTCAACCGTCGGATTCTCTATTGTAGAGATAGTACAAAGATAAACAAAAGATTTAGTTAAATATTTGTTTGGCAATGGGCATTGGTCAGAATTCCTACAATTACACTGATCAGTATCATTAATGACATTTTTCATGGAATTTGTATTATGATGAATTTCATCGGTCTTATTCAACCCCGATATAGACTGAGTTCGTGTCGGAATTAGAAATTTAATTGTGACAGCTATAATAATAAAAAAAAAGCCGCCGAAAAACTAATACAGAATTTATCTATTTCAATGTTTCAGTCAGACCAAATGCACGAGAGAGTGGTCATGGGATGGTGGAAGTTATTAATCTTTTGTTTTGTTTATAATACAAAATCATGCTTAAAAGTACTCTTACAAAGTCAAGTCATATTTAAAAAATGATATATTTAAATAAATTAAAAATAAGTCATGTTTAGATAATTCATATCAAAATTAAGTAAAATTATATTAAAAAATTTATATTTAATATAAAATCAATAGGCTGTATTAAAGTATAAAAATATTTAGAAATAAAAATATAATAAGATATAATAAATTATACATTTAGAAAAAATAAAATAACTTTAAAGAAAAGTTAAATCAAAAACAAGTTATATTTAAAAATATAAAATTATATTTAAAAATACAAAGTTATACTTAAAAATACAAAATTATATATAAAAACAACCCTAAAATATTGTTGTGACCTTGTTAGGGCCAGAAATAAAGACACAAAAGAGGAATTGAGTTAAGCAAATATATTAACAAAAACATTAATACAAAACATATACAAACGAGAGTGTTACAGCAAGAATGTTCTGTCCGACTGTCATAGCTGCCTGTTGGAAACTTCCCTCTCCAAAAATGGGAGAGTCCATGTGTGCGTGGGTAAATTGCCATAACAAATATATAGATAATGAGGTGTAAGTGATAAAAGAAAAGGGAGGTCTTAGAACAGACAATTAGAAGATATAATTAATATGGTGTAAAAACGGAAATATAGAAATTAGAATTAGTTATACATTCGACATTTGAAATATAGTAGCTAATAAAGTAAAATCTATATCATGGAAATTTGAATTCGTTTTTATGTCAACATTTTAATACTAGTTCAGTCATATGATTTAATAGTTGGCTTTGACTATTGTATTTTATTATAAATTTTCTTCTAAGCATAAGTTACAGCTATCTCTAAGACTATTAGGAATAAGTGCAGAACATATAATCTTCCACTCTACCTGTGGGTTCAAACCTATCTCCTTCAATTCCCAAAATTTCTCTGAAAGAGCTGTATGGTGCCTATGGGTATAAAATCTCTGTTTCCATTCCCTCCGCGGAGATTCCAATGTAAACATTATCATTTTTCATACTTTCTTGGTGGGGACATGCTTGTTTGATATAAAACCCTAGTAGATCTGCATTAGCCCTCTACTGGACAATTTTCTTTATATCTACAATTACAGGAAGGTTCAATACCAGGTTTGCTGTTTATCCCATAGAAATATAATTATTATGTGAGTTGATAATTTTATACATATTATTGGTACAGGGGTAGTTAATTTTAATCGTTTTCCCATTGAAGATCTTACTTCGAGGGTTGTTTTTATGAAAATGTTTATTTTGAATTAAACTTTATTTTAATCCGATATTTTTATTATTTCAAATGTTATTATAGTAGATTCTCTTATTTGAAATAGACGCATCATTTTTATTTTTACTTTAAAAGTGTGTATTAGGTCTATTGGCCTGCGTATTCGAGAAATCAGCAAAGGTAAGACAGAGCCTTGCGTATTTGTGACGCTATTCGTGGCCGAGAGGGTTAAATCACACCGGATTAAACGCTGTTTTTTTTTCCTACAAAGTGGAGGGTAGGTTTGATTCTTAATTTCTTGAATACACATCAGATAACTCCGAATATTGCGTTTTGATTTTGTGGAAAAACATAAAGACATATCAAAGACGCTGTTTAGTTTCAGTAGAATTAAAAAGAAAAAAAAATCCCTTTTGTTGACAAGAAAGATAACAAAAAGGAAAAGCTTTGAAATTTCAAGAAAATTTGCAACGAGAAAGATAGTTGAATCTTACGAGAGGAAAGAGAAAATACGCTAAGTTTGAATTGATTTCGTATGATAACGTTTTAAATAAAATTCATATTAATCAATTGATACGAGTAAAATTGTTGAGACATATATTTATATCGTCATAAATGTTTTGAATTCGAGCTTAGAATAAACATCTATATTAAAACGATTGATGATAACTTGTTTTGGTCCTGTCTGGTTTTAATTATGCTTAAGGTGAATGTCCATATAAATATAAATCCAAAAGATATGGAAATATATATTTAATTAACACAATATCCCATATATCAATAAATTACTTATATCCTTACTTGAAAATTTATTCTTGGTTCCTTAATATTGCAAAATCTAGTCTTTCATTAATTTAGTTATTTTTCCATATTAGCCGCTTTTGTTATCCTAGAAAACATTGTTTTCCATTCTTATGTACAGCAGAATCCCTGACAATCGGTTTAAGAAGGCCTTCCGGATATGAGGAATTGCTTACAAAGTCCGGATATGAGGGGTTATATTTAGATTAAAATAAAAGAATTGAAATCAGGTTTAACGTTTATTTTCAATGTTTTATAGTAAATAAATTAAGCTAATGGTGAGTGAACTATTACGGAATTTATTTTAAGGAAAAAGAAATAAATTATGTAATGTTAATGAAAATTCATTAAATTAAGTATGCCACGTATGCAAAACAAATAATGTAACGAGGATTTTTTAATCGTTGTTGCATGATGATTCTTTCTCTTCTAATGTCATTCTCAACTTTTCCCGCTTTTGTCCTTGAATTTTTTTAAACGAAAGACACTTTTTAACTCTGGACGCGTTATTGCAATCGTCATAGCTGAATACGGATTTTCTTTCCATAAAACTGATAACCTTTTCAATAGCTTTTTAAATTTTAGTCCAGGACAGCATTGTGACAGTGTGAATGCTGGAGAATAGTTTCCTTGGAAGATTTTATATCATACAATGTTGACTTCCCTATGTTGAACTCAGCCATTAGTTACAATGAACTTTCACCAGTGTCTAGGCTGTTGAAAATTTCCACTTTTTGCGATAACTGCATAGTTGTTTTTTCCACTTATTCCCATCATCTTTTGCACCAATACAAGCCATTAGAGTGAAATAAGCATAAGCAATTATGTCTTACGGAAGCTGCAGATGCGATATCCTAATTGGCATATATATGTCGTCAATGTATGCAGAAGTAGGCTGTTGTATAGGCTCATTATTTTTTGCCATCACAGTATTTACAATGGCTTTCATTACAGCCGGTGGCACATTGAGTCCAAACCCCGTTCTCGTTAAGCAGTGTCTCCGTCCTTTGTACACCACTGAGCGGAGAACGTGAAATTACAAATACTCTTTTTGGAAATCAAGAATAGAGACATTTGGTCTTTTGTTCCACCAATTTCGCAAATTCTCTGCCCAAACATCGGCATGGGCAGTGTATGCATCCTCGTAATCAGTTAGCACTCGATATTCTAATACGGGGCGAACCTTTGCTTTATTTTCTTGCACCAATGCTATCAATGGGAGTAGACCTCTAGGTTCTCCTTCGGGGTAAGGTACCCTCCTCCCATTTTTCAACTATGTCTGTAGTTTTCCCTCGTATTCGTCTGTATATTGCCAGGACATGGGGTACTCGGATACTCAGTTCTTCAAGTACTCTGATGAGCGTCCATTTGATCACTTCTATAATAATGTCCACCTCTTGGCGCGTTGGTCAAAATTCACACTAAAGTCCGGCTGACTGATATTGATAGTCGCACAAACAGTTAAATTGAAAAATCGAATTTCGCCCAATTCAGAAATATGATCGACAATGAGATTTTTTAATGGCGTCCATACCGACAAGCAAGTCGAATCCCCACAATTCATTGTCTACGACTAAAACGTCAATCTCGACTGAATGGCGCTCATTTACACACAATCTGACGTTCGCAACTTGTCTGAACTGCAGAAGCTCAACGTCAGTCATCAGCACTTCTATTTTCTCTTTGCTTTACGGACGCCAAATCGATATATTGGTAAGTGGCTGGGAACAATCTGTGTCCACCAATGCTGTATGTCAACTCGCACATTTATAACGGCGAGAGCGCCTTTTTCATAGATTTTGGGGGAGGAGGGTGACTGGCGCTGACGTCGTGTCCTCAGTCTTGTTTCCGCAGAAAGTCCATATTACATAAAAATATGTTGTACTGCTATCGGAAAATAGCTTTATCAGGTCCAAATTTAAAAGCTGACTTTCTTTTGGAAATTGATTTTAATCGGCATGTGTATCAGTTAAGCGCTTCTACTTTAAAAACTGTTCCGTACTCTATCAAACCAATTTCGAAAAAAAAAACCAAAAAAAAACAAAACAAAAAAAAAACCAAAAAACAAAAAAAAAACTACGCCTATATCTTTTTTTACTAGCATCAGGGCAAACCTTTCACTTAATGGTATTCGAAGATTTGAAAAAAAAACATGCGGATAATAAAAATATGGATTCTTATAAAAGCATTTTTTAAAGGAAAATGTTAACCTGAACATTTAAAATTTTAGAGGTTCTACATCCAGAGAGATTAGGAAAGACGTCTGAGGTTTATTCGAAAGCGCATGAATCACCTTAACACATTTAGATTTGACATCATGATAATTACTTTAGAAAATTGAAAAGCTGAGATACAACAGATAAACTAGATTGTTTCGTTTTATATTCTGAATATTATTATCATCAAGAAAGTATTGATTTCAACTTTTGGCAGTGATGAAAATGGTTCCATTTTATATCTTTGCACTTTACAGCTTAATACATCAGGAGAATAGTCAGATCTCTAACAATAAATAATCCAATAAACACCTACTTCAGCTTGTTCCAATAATCGTCATTCCACGTTTTACAGTGTATACTTGAATGTCTATAAATTGCTTGCGAATATTCTGTGAGTCATTTCTTGAAAATATCAGTGAATAAATCTACTTTCATTGATAAAGAATTCGAAAGAAGTCTTTTATTTTACTTTCCCAGAGAACTGAATTCTAATTCTGCTAAAATGGAAAACGGGAGATTTTTGTTTGGATTTTCCATTTTTACTGAATTAAAATGTAGTACCCGATCGAACACACTGAGAGGGAATAGTCTTTGATGAACGGAAATTATTTTATCAGTTCTCAGATTTGAAAGAATTGATTTCTGCATAAATATGGAATTGTCTATGACTCTGGGCACTTTTCAATTTTGCTTTTGTAGACGCTGGTTCTAAAGAAAAAAATCCTTCGTTTCTTCCATTTCGTTTTTCAATTATATTTATTAATATATTCCCGTGAAAATGAAAATAGGTTTTTACTGGATCTCGAATATATGTATGTATGTAGATATGTTTGTATTTAAGTCCAGTGTGTTACAGATAAATATATGGTGAATAAAACCGTTGTTATTTTCGTATTCAAATACTAAATTTGATAAGCAAGCTAATCCTTCGTATCAGGATATGTATATT
>CAHIKZ030005631.1:510000-592500 GCA_903632075.3 Acanthosepion pharaonis | reverse complement strand
CTGCGCGCGTGGCTGAAACTGCTAGTCAAACGACTCAACGGCCGAGGAGAAACACCTCTTCCACTTCTGCTGCGCGCGAGTCTGAAACAGCTGATCAAACGACTCAACGGCCGAGGAGAAACACCTCTTCCACTTCTGCTGCGCGCATGGCTGAAACTGCTGATCAAACGACTCAACGGCCGAGGAGAAACACCTCTTCCAATTCTGCTGCGCGCGTGGTTGAAACTGCTGATCAAATGACTCAACGGCCGAGGAGAAACACCTCTTCCACTTCTGCTGCGCGCGAGGCTGAAACTGCTGATCAAACGACTCAACGGCCAAGGAGAAATACCTCTTCAACTGCTGCTGCGCGCATGGCTGAAACTGCTGATCAAACGACTCAACGGCCGAGGAGAAACACCTCTTCCACTTCTGTTGCGCGCGTGGCTGAAACTGCTGATTAAACGACTCAACGACCGAGGAGAAACACCTCTTCCACTTCTGCTGCGCGCGAGGCTGAATCTGCTGATCAAACGACTCAACGGCCGAAGATAAATACCTTTTCAACTGCTGCTGCGCGCGTGGCTGAAACTGCTGATCAAACGACTCAATGGCTGAGGAGAAACACCTCTTCCACTTCTGCTGCGCGCGAGGCTGAAACTGCTGATCAAACGACTCAACGGCCGAGGAGAAACACCTCTTCCACTTCTGCTGTGCGCGTGGCTGAAACTGCTGATCAAACGACTCAACGGCCGAGGAGAAACACCTCTTCCACTTCTGCTGCGCGCGAGGCTGAAACTTCTGATCAAACGACTCAATGGCTGAGGAGAAACGCCTCCTCAATTGCTGATGTGCGCGAGGCCTCAACAAGCTTGAGAACACAAAAACGGCACTTCTCAGGGCCACTCCCCCATTCGAATTGTTAACCTCCCCATTTGGGGATGTGCCTCAGTTGCACCTAATTGTTACTAATATTGATTTTGGGATGGATGATTTTAATTTCAAACTGCTCTAATTGAACAGTAAAATTCCTAGTAATAAAAGACCTGGTCGAAGTCAGGGTTATACTGCTAGTTTGAAAATATAATTCAACACAATTAGAATACACCTTTTGTTGTTTTGTGAAAAATAAATGCAAAAACATTTATACTTTGATTGACATATACATATGCGATTCATACATTTACATAGTTTTGAATTTAATATTCAAATTAAACTGTTTTGCACTCGATTCAACCAATTTGACATTTTCTTGTGTATATCAAAACGAAAAAATTAGCTTAAAAATGAACTCTTTTGCAAACAAATATTCAACATTTTTTTTACTTTATTAGTATCTAAAAGATATACAGAAATCCAAAATACGAAAAGGTCTTACTATTCCTTAAATTTTTATTTAATTTGAATAAAAATACACAGGCTTTTCTAAGTTTACATCCATGAAACCCCTTGGAGCGGGAAAATTCCTCCTTGGAGGGGTGTACACATTCGGATACTTACCGGTCACAGGGCTCCGTGCCTGTGCTGGTGGTATCACAGCTATGACTAGCTTGGACTGTCTCTGACCAGTTTGGACTGGCTATGATAAGCCAAGACCAGCTATGACTAGCTTAGACCAGCTATGATTAGATTGGACCAGCTATGAGCAGCTTGAACAAGCTATGACCTGCATAGACCAGCTTATACCAGCGGCCCAAGTGAAAACACTCGGGTCCCCACGTTAAAAACTGACCTTGTGTCACAACCTGACTAAGTTGGTTGGTGGGGGATTGGTTTGGTCAGTAAATCTCGATCCATGAAACCTCTTTAAAAAAAACATCTATCCATTTTCCTTCCAGGAAATGTACATGCGAATATTTTGTCGGTAATTTAATTTTAATTTTTCTCCTTTTTGCGTGTTACTCAATTTCCTTTCTCCTCTAAATATTTTCTACTTATAATTTTTTTATATTCCACTTTTATTTTCATTTTCTGGTATTTTTGTTTCTTTCTCTTCGCTGACTATTGCTATCTTGGGCGTTTCCATGGCGTTTATCAGGTTTTCTATTTCTATTTCTGTGACACTGGCGTCAGTAATTTTCACGCCTTTTGCATCACATAGAAGATGTTTTAGCGTGCATTTTTCTTGAAGAGCATTCCTTCTAATCCGAGAAAAACAGCCCTGAATGATTTGTGCCAGTTTTAATATGCATACATACTCCTCTGAGCTTTGCAGGGTCATTTGAATATTTCATAGGAAATATGCCTTGAGAGACTCTTTTATTCTCTCATATTCTACCGGAAACTCCACGCCTTTTACGAGTTGCCTTGCACCAGTTCCTTTTTTATTTGTCTGTAAAGCTGTGGTCGTTATGATGGTCAAACATAGTAGCCGTAGATTTTCTATGTACATTGACTCGAAGTTGCACGTCAGCTATAGATACAGCTCTATTTATGCTAATTACCTATTAGCTAAACCAATCCCATTACAGAGGTAAATATCATAAACTTATAAACAGAATAATGAAGGAGCGTTGCCTTTTTATTCTTGTTCTTGCGAAGGATCTTCTCTGTGAGTGGCTCGGCTTGTTGCGCTTTTTCTAGTCTTGGGCTCCTAGCGGCGAGTTACCCCAGAGTTTTCGCTTACCTGGCGACTGATTCGGAACGTGCTATCCCTCAATGACAGGTTCTTCAGATGGGGCTGGGCGGATTTCCCCGGCTGTCATCGGTGTGACCTTGGGTTAGAAGAAAAACAGTTTCACACGCCTTCTTCCATTGTCCTCAGGTGCGCCCACTCTGGGATTATGCCGGCGTGTCAACGGCTCGTATCGCTCGCGATTTTCTCGTGCTCATTAATCTCGCATACTTGTGCGATAATGTGTCGCCCCCGTTTTCTGGGAAGAAACGAATGGTTATTCTGACGCTGCTAGCTGTGGCGCGAATTGTGATTTGGACGTCGCGGATGGATGGAATCTTGCGATACGAACGTTATTCTCATCAGGCTCTGGTTAGATTCTTTCAGCATCAGCTGAAAGTGGAGATCAGAACTGATAGAAAGCGTTTGATATCGACAGATTTCAACGAAAGGTGGGTGAAAGTAGCGAGCCTGGTTTGTGTGAAAGGGACTAACACTGAGTTTCTTTTTTAAGTACACTTGGTCGCAACGGGGCGGTTTCCTGTGATCCCTACCCACTGCTTAAGCTAGACACACTTGGTTTTCCTAGTTAATGTGAATAAGTGTTGCTCCTGGACTGTTCCTGGAACTCTTTTGTTATGATCCATGTCGAGATTCCCAACCTCCCCAGTTTGTTTTGGGTCCCCGTTTTCATGTCGTCTGGATCAGACTTTATTTTTCCCATTCCGTCATTTATTTTTACGCTCCCCATGTCGTTAGTGAGTATGCTACTTCATTCTGTCTATCGGCAGAATACAGCAGCGATTCTGATTATTTTGAGGGATGGACGGGTTCTAGTAGCATCTGTTTTGTTTTAGTTTGTTTTTGTTCCAATTTTAGTTTGTTTTCGGGGTTCACCCCACCTCACTTCATGTTTCATGAAATTCTTATATATTTTATAATTATGCTTTTGGAAATTTTTATATCCTGGGGTGTTTTTGTAGGTTCCCCCCGGTGAGTATGTGGTATATGAAGGATTCAATGGTGATGAATGAGTAAATGGATCAATTGTATTGGATGAATTGGTCATAGTGATTAACTAGGAATAGGATAGTTATCGAAGACCAGCCTCTCCCCACTTCCACTTTCGGCCTTGTGTCACAAGTATTGTATAATTATACAGTGATAAATATATTTATTCTTGTTCTTTTCGATGTCTAACGCACAGAGCCATTTTTTCCATTAATTTTTGTCATCTCGTGCACGTGGTGTGTTCGTCGTTGCACGCTGGAAATGTGTGTAGGGCATTCTGTTAAATTCCTTTTTGTGTAATTTTTCAATAAAATTAGCCCTTTTTGAATGTTTCTCGGTTATCCTCATCGCCAAAATGTAGTGTCTTACAGCTTGTGAAAGACAAATGCAGTAGAGGCCCGTTAAGCATACCAAAAACATCCACTCCCAAATCTTACATCTCGCGTTTGTTCTATTTTTTTTTATTAGAAAGGAACCTCTGTTCTCGATCGTCAATGATGTCACTAAATCACATTGACTGTCATCTTCAAGCATTGCTCGCTTGAGACACGCTTCCTTAATCTGTTAAACAAATCAAATCGTCAACTATTCTAAGATTATTTGACCTCAGGAAGAAGCTTTTTGAGTGTACAGCATAAAATCGAACTAAACCAGAATCAAATTTCATATCTAGGAAGCATTTAACATCTAGTCCATTTTTCATTCCATCTGTAATAGGATGGTAATAATTTGTTATATCACTTCGTCAGTGTAGTAGTCTATATGAAAGATTACTACTTGTGCAGGTCTTTGATTTGTAAAATAATCTCTTTATATATTTTCCAAATGTACCGCTAATTGTTGTGCCGAAGCTTCAGTGCTGCTTTAAAGCATCGCTCTTGTTGCTGACGTCATCAAGTGTAGGTTGCTGATGTACAGCAATCATGGCTACATCTGATAGTTTATTTACATATTTACATACATATTTAACCAACCTGCTTATCTTTTAAAATTAATTAGAATAGTACGTTGTAATTCCTTTTTACCATTCAGTGGTATACATATTGCATACAAATATCTGAATTTAAAAAAAATTAAAATCATTTTCAATAATTTCAATGAAAGCACCGTGGTTGTAAGATCATGTCTATGAATGTCCCATGAATTAATTAATTATGAATTTCTTTCTTTTTAGAATTTCATGCAAATGTAATGAGTAAGGTCAACCGTAATTACCGACATATGACAGTCCTGAGTCCTTTCATGCATGAAACGGGTGGTGGGGGGGATGTCCGTTTTGGAGGCAAAATATAATTTCACTTCCGGCAATATCATTGTCAATTCCGTTTCACAAATGTATTTAAGAATCACTTCCTCGTTTTTTTTTTTTTTTTTTTGGTGATTTCCTATGTATGGTATTATTTCTGCTTCTATTTCTGTATATACATCCACTGTGGCCCAGTTAAACAGACTTAGAGGAAACAATCAATTCAATGAAACATTACATAGCTATAGGAAATATTTCCCCGCAAGAAGAGATTTTATTATTACGAAGTGATAGCCATTTTCTTCATTCAGAAAAAAATTGTGTCATATTTTAAACAATCATAAGATCGACGTATTTCTTTAATGAATTGAAGATAATTGTCTCAGTTTTTCAAGATAATGCCTCTTTTATAATGCTCATGCCCAGTTATAACCGCAGCGATTTCATTACAATGGGGGAAATTACATTGCCCGTCATTTTCTGTAGATGATCTTTTATCTTCGCCAATAATGATTTGGTACACTGTTTTGATTGACTCGTTTTCTACGATATCTGTCTATATTTCTGAGATGAGGTATTATGTACACTATTTACATTATTCGGACTATCGTCTTCATCTTTGTCGCCATATTTATTGCAACGTTTCGGCCTTTCAGTATCTGTGTATATTTCTGAGATTAGGTATTATGTACACTATTTACATTATTCGGACTATTGTGCTCATCTTTGTTGCCATATTTATTACAACGGTTTGGCCTTTCAGTATCTGTCTATATTTCTGAGATGAGGTATTATGTACATTATTTACATTATTCGGACTATTCTCTTCATCTTCGTCGTCATATTTATTACAACGTTTTGGTCTGTCTATATTTCTTACATGAGGTATTGTGTACATTATTTACATTATTCGGACTATTGTCCTCTTTGTCGCCATATTTATGGTTGCTGAAGACATTAGGTCTATAATACCCAGAAATTCGCACAAAGATGTCCTGAAGGATACATGGCGCAGTGGATAAAAGCGTTAGTTATATCCAGTGACAGGACCTAAAGAGTGTGAGTTCAATACCCGGCTAAGGGAAGTTAACAGGACATCCATTAAAACATGCCACGTGGAACTAGAACAGTCTACCCCAGTGAGCGAAATAAAGGGTTCAGTTCGACATTCCAAGCACATGAAGAAGGCCGGGGCGTACAACGGCCGAAACGTTGTGATAAATATGGCGGGAGATTTGTGTACTCCGTCAAACGCCACTTGTTCCTCCGAAACTGGACTTTTTCCCTGTACAGAGACACCCGCTCACTTGAAACTGTTTAAACCAGCGTCGAATGTTCTTAGGAGAGAGCAGATTAGTGTTTAATTGCCTTCGAAAAGTACGCTGCACCATGACAACCGTATTTGCTTTCACGAACTCGAGAACACAGAGCGCTTTTTGCTGAAGACTCGACATTCCGGAAGTAAGCAAACGGGGGCTGAACGTTGCCGGAGATACGACGCGACTACAGCGCCCCCTGTGGCAGCCATTCAAAACTTAGACAACTCCTCTTTCAAATGGTCACTGACTCATTACATGACAATGCTTGAGAACTGATGCAATGCGTCATGAAATAGGTTCATTTTTTTTAATAACCCTGTATGTATATATATATATATATATATATATATATATATATATATATATATATATATATATATATAAGAATAAATATATATATATATATATAAAATATATATATATATAAAAATATATATATATATATATATATTTTTCTATCTATAGCTGGGTGTTTTGATATATAAAAAACTATATATCGTTACCTCATATATATATATATATATATGAGATAGATAATATTAGTGGTCAATATATATATATATATATATATATATATATATATATAAATAAATGGTGGTACTCGTATGGAGAAACCTCTAATAGCTCAACTTGCAGCAGAACAAATCGATACCCGAGGAAATATGAGGAATAAAAAAAAAAGAGAAAGAAGCAAGAACATTAAACCAAGGCGAAAATAATCGTCCAGTGCTTTTTTGGGGGGTGGGGGTGGAGGGTCACGTGGTCATGGTTATTTTTGTTTTTAGCAATAAATACTGTTCAATAATTTTCCTTTTCAGCAAGCTTCTCTGTAGATCCGTTTAGGTGAAACCTAGGTATGTTTGTCTGCTCCTTAGGATTCTCTTTTATATATATATATATATATATATATATAATAGTAGTCAGTATATATATATATATATATTATGAAATGGACAAGGTCTGACAATTATTTTAAGACATTTTTATGTTTATACATTTTTATAGATACAAATATTAAAGTAAATGTTCTGTTTATAATAAACAGTATTAAACAACATTTACCCGTCTGAATGTCCGAGAAATTTTCATAGAAAATATTCGTTCTCCGGCTGGAATCGAACCTGTATCCTATACAGAACCGTCATTTAGCCTGGCGTGCCTTAACCGAACGAGCCACGGAGAATCGTTCAATTGGCAAGGTCGATGGAATTTATTCTCAATTTCTTTCTCTTTAAAATTTCATGCAAATGTAATGAGTAAGTCAAGTCAACCGTCATGGAAAGTTGAAGTTTAAAAACAGTAAAATCGACTGAGTATGAATATAATATAAAAGGCTCAAACATTAATATTCCATGGTTATAATTTATTACATTGGAATCGTAATCACGATCTAATTCATCAGACCTACAAATTCAAAAATAGGTCTCGCGGAGACTATTGATATATGTGCCGATGCCAGTTGATTTTAGTTTCGACGGCGTCATGTATAGGCAATTTGATGGTGTTTCAATGGCTTCCCCTTTAGTACCCATTTTAGCTAACATCTTTGTAGGGTTCCATGAAGAGAGTGTATTATGTAAATTTAATAGACCTGATGTTTACTTCCTTTCTGCGGATGACACTTTTTGTCTGTTCAATAACGAGGCTGAAGCGGACTCTTTTCTTACGTCCCTGAACAATATTCATCCAGTTCTTAAATTTACACAAGAAAAGGAAATTAATTCTTGATGTTTTGGTTAGCAGAAATTGTTCGGGTTTTCTTACTTTTGTTTATCGCAAACCGACGTTTACAGGTTCGTATACTCGTTTGGACTCTTTGTCCCGTAAAACGTAAAGTACATTTAATTAAGGCCCTTAAGGGCTTTAATGATCTGCTCTAAAACCAAGCTAGATGATTAATTCAAGTTTATTAATACCACTCTCTGTAACAATGCCTATCCGTTGGTCATTGTTCAGTCGGGAATTAAGAATAAAATTTCGGAATTTAATAAAGTTAAACTGGCTGAAGTGCAAAGATATCTTGTGTACCTGCGCCTTCCTTGGCTGAGTAGTATCAGTGATAGATATGCTAAGCAGGTTTCTTTACCAGTTCTACATTGTTACTTTACCGCTAACATTCGTGTAGTTTTTTCTGCCACACCTGTCCTTCAATCCACGTGGAAAGACGTTCTCCCTCCACATCATAATAGTTCTTTGATTTATTTATTTAAATGTAGTTGTGATTCGCACTACATAAGAAGAACGAATCAAAGGCTGGAGGTCAGAATAAAGCAACACATTCCAACAAAAATCCGCAACCTTAAGTATTCTCCGTCAGATATAAAAGTGAACAATGAAGTCAACAGTCAGAGGCGACAGGGTGTTTCATGCTAGGCGGAACCATTAGGCCTGACGATTGCGCCTAGCATGAAACTGCATGTTGCCCCTGACTGTTGACTTCAAAAGGGCTAGAAACAGACGCTGTTTCATAGAAAATCCCCAAAATTTAAAAAATTTTTTTAAATCACTAACAAACATCAAATTAAATTATTTGTAGACAGTCTAGAGACATTCAAATTTATATCAAACATTATAATCTTTATGAACCCCTAAAATAACACTTTCAAAGTAAAACAAAATAACAGCATCTGTTTCTAGCCATTTTTTTTTTTACAAAGAAAATTAGTGACATCTTCTCTCTTAACTTCCTTCTCTCTTTTTCTCTCTATGGATTTTTTCTTCTCTACCCCTTCGATATCAATATATAACTTCCGTTAAGTTAACCGTTTAAATGTGTCAATGTCTGCTAACTCACTCATGTCTTCTCTCTCCCCCCTCACTTCCTCACTTCGTTAATTTACATATGTTTAATACGGCCCGTCAAAAATGTGTAAATTTTCTTTTCATTTTTTTGTTTGGAAGTAAAGACTGATGATCCGCAGTTCTTTAAAAGCGCTGTGGGGAAATAATTTATTACATGGAACCTTAAAGTGGTCTGTTTCTATTTAAATTATTTGCTCTGGATTTACATTGAACTCTCTGCATTTTATCCTCTTTAGGTTTACCCATACGCATTACCTAGTTTTTCATAAACAATATATATATATATATATATATATATATATGTATTATAAAATTGCTGAATTTGAAGGCGAAAATTTACTCATTAATCTTGCAACTGATTTTGTGACTTCTGAATTAAATTGTGTTTTTGTTTTATCAATTCTCGCATAACCGATTATTAGAATGTTTAGCATTGCAGAGAATTGTTCTCAGTATTTAAGATCTCTAAATCAGTGATAAAGAATTAGAAGTTACCAGGGTAAAGACCAGTTAAGCAATTTTCATTAATTCAAAACGTTTTAGAAGAAATAATTATAAATATATTTTTGTGTTGTTTTTTTTTATTTTTACACACTCTTGATATTTGTGTTTTGTTTAATGAGTTTTTGTAGTGGAAACAGTTTCAAGTTTTTAATCAATTTCTTACTGACCTTGTCTTAAAATAGAAAGCAAGTCACCATTTTGTGGATTTTTATATAGTATGAGGCTGATGAAAAGTCCGATTGGGAATTGAAAATTGTGATATTTAAAAGAAATTGTACTGGAACAGGTGCAACCTAAGATTTATTTGCTTATTTTGAGGCTTTATCTTAAAAGTGCAAATTGACAGAATTTAGAGGTTTTTTTTTTAAGTTATTCTGAGGTTTTGTTTCACAAGTGGAAAATCTTGTTGGTTTTTGGTTTGAGTTTGATAAATATAAATGAGAAATTTTATAGGGTGTTTAGTTGTTTTGCCTGAAAAGAAATCTTTATTTGTTTATTGTTTTGCATTTTAAGTTTCGGATTAAGTGAATATTTCAAAAATAATTTTCAAGATTGAAAATAGCACACCAGGAAGAGTATTTTATCTCCTTTTGAAGATTTGTGAGAAAAATATAAATGAAATAAAAATTGTTCATACTTGTTTGACGCTTTCTCTAAGTAGTTCATATTGTAATATTTTAAAAAGTTCTTTAATTTCTATAGAGTATTCGCGTGGAATATCCAAATGTTTACGTTAAAAATATTTTTATACGTTTTATACGTTTTTCATTTTAAAACTAACTTTACTTGAATTTATGTATTTGTTTGAATAGGGGAAATTATTACTTTATAAGAATAGAATAAGTATTGTTTTAATGCTCAGTTTAGACAAGTCAAATTGTGATCTTTAAGAGTGTTTTGTTTTATTTTGTTTTGTCTGAAAGTGTGAACTTTAAGAACATTTTTTTTATATCTGATTTCATATTTGCCTGAAAAGAGAAATTAACTTCAATAATATATTTGTTATTCCGAGTTTTCGTCGGAAATTTGTAAATATTGACATTTTTCACTTATTGTAAAGCTATTTTTTCTAAACAGAAAATTGCGAATTGAATTTATTTATTTTTTTTTGCCGGCTTCGTTTCCTGAATGCAATCTTTAAATATTAAGAACATTTTGTTACTTGATTTTCTGTTTAACTTCGACAAATAATTTTTTTGAAATTTAATCTAAAATATTAAAATTGTGACCTTTTACTTTCTTAGTGCTTCGTCTGTAAAATATTAATTCTCAACTCTAACAGGATGTGAATTTGTTTTCATTGTTCGTAAAAAAAATTACAAATTGTGAGTGCTAACAGAATGTTACGTTTTAGAGAATTCATCTGAAAAACGCACATCCTGAACTTAGAGTTTCTTTTCTAATTTTGCCAATTGTTGTAGCATACCTACTGACCATAATGGGTATGTAACCATTCACATAAATGAAATAGTAAATACTGTATGTTGGTCTACAGTCGGAGATTTGTCTCCAGCTGTGCTGGTCAAACACTCTGCCTCCGGGAAGAGAGGATGCCAAGATGAGGCTATGTCAAAGGGCAGTGGCGTCTCGGGAAACAGCTACCCGACACCCTTTTATACGGGGTCTATGGGGAATTTTTAGCTCTGATAACCCACATTAAATTCGGCCTTGTGCCACATCTAACCGCGTGGGGCGGTTGGTAGATATCCTGCAGTTGGAGATTCGTCTCCAATTGTACTGATCAAACTCTCTACCTTCGAGCAGTGAGGATCTCCAGACGAGGCTATATCGAAGAGCAGAATTTCGTCTCGGGGAAACTGCTATCCATTTTATACGCGGTCTACGGGGAAATTTTGCCCGAGCCTACGGGTTCGGATACTTCACATTAAATTCGGCCTTGTGCCACATCTGAACGCATGGGGCGGTTGGTAGGTATCCTGCAGTTGGAGATTCATTGTGGAATTCACTTGACTCACTTCTAGCAGGTGACTACTTCTTGTACGCGCCGCTGGCGAATCTTATATATGTTGTTCTTGTCCTAAATATTATCTTTCATTACCAACCTTCGTGTGATTATTCTATTCAGTATCTTTCCCTAGGTTACAAAACCAATTCATCTGAAAAGGTAAATTATGAAATCTCAGTAGATTTTCATTTCTGTTCAGGTTATTTTTTTATGTTTTTATTTTACATTGTCTGAAAAACGAAAATTCTGGCCTATAATTTTTATTTATTTCAGGTTGAAATGAATGTTTTAGTCGTTTTTAGTTTTCTTAAAATGCAAATAATTACATTTAGGAGAATGTGTTTAGTTGTCTTGAAGCTTTGTATGAAAAAATAATGATTGTCAACATTAATAAATTTTTAATTGAAAATTTAAAATTGTGATTTTTAAGATTATCTATTTATCTATCTCGTAAGTATTATCGTTCATTTCCAACCTTGGCGTGATTATTCTATTCAGTAACCTTCTCTAGGTTACAACACTATCTATCTATCTATCTATCTATCTATCTATCTATCTATCTATCTATCTGTGCAGGATTCCATTCACGGAATCCTGCACAAATAACTAAAAAACGCCAGTAACTGAGATGGAAAAATAAGTGTATTAAACGTAAGAATACAGACTTGTAGTGAAGATTAATAGTACAAGAAAGCGGGTTAATAGAAAGTATATGTACAAGTCTCTGTAAGTAAAGCGGTAATAATTTCTCTCTCTCTCTCTCTCTCTCTGGGCTCTTGTATAACTCTCCGAGAACACCTTGTGTCTGTCTCCGTATCTCTCAACGTATCTCAACAGCAGGTATTCTCTCTGTCAGTATAAGTATACTTTGGACGAGTCCATCTTATGCAAAAAGGGGAGAGATCCACAACACTATCTATCTATCTATCTATCTATCTATCTATCTATCTATCTATCTATCTGTTATACCTGACGTACCTATTCTATTATTAATAGACTCTCCCACACATAATAAGTAGTAGTAGTAGTAGTAGCGGTCGACAGTTGGGCTCAGTGGTGTTGAGTGAGTCAGTAGATGTCGGATATTGAAGTATTAACCTTCACAACTAGATTGCTGCGTCATTAACTCTTATTTCAAATTCCTAACGTTTTGTACGTCGAACCTTTTAGGACCGACTTAGTGAAGTACAAGCCTCCACTGTGAAAAACTACTCTACAACACTATCTATCTAAGACTATTCATTCATTCATCTATCTATCTATCTATCTATCTATCTATCTATCTATCTATCTATCTATCTATCTATCTGCAAAGATTAATAGAACAGTATATTTTATAAGGCGAAATGAAATGCGTATATGTGGTAAGATTCTCAAATATCTTGAAGAAAAATTTTCCATTTTGAGAAGCCAATGAACATAATGTGTACTCGTATTTTTTTTTTTTTATTTCATGGTAAAAAAATGCCGAATATCTGTAACTTCACGACCGGATGCAAAAATACTTACATTTACGAGTGATTGTCAGCGAGGAAGTGAGCAGCTGATACGTATCCAGTTAAAATTTAACTTTCATCTAACAATAGTTTAGACTCATTAATTATTTACTTACTTTTTTATATAGAAAAATTATTTAATATTATCAGATCTGTAAATAAACAGGTTTTTACAAGTATAACGCTTTATTGTTGCTGGTGATATTCTGATTTAAGTGGTAATTATACCGGAAGTGATTAGGTTGAGATATTTTTAATTTAAAATTGTTTCTTCCTGTACTTGTTATCTCGGCTTATCACATCAATCAAATATCAACATTTAATTTATCAACCAATTAACAACAGTGTAAAACACGAAGTTTGGTAAACAAGCAAAAGGTCTACAAGAGAGCTGCTGCTTGTTTTATGAGATAAATCTTAAAATGGTGTAAACAAAGAACAACCTAATTATTTTATGAACATCAAGACTTTTAGAATCTCTTCCTTTTTTTTACTACATCTTTGTTTAATGCGTCTTTGAAAATAAATGCAAAAAATGAATACATTTTTGACAGCGACGTGTGAAATCAGTCATTGTGAAAATATGCGAATGTCAACCTATTCAATTTATATGCAGATTTCGACCTGATCATGTGTTGGTTTTGATCGACATGAGGATTTACAATGTTAAGTATTATCTTATCTTCAGTTTTGTCTTCCCCCACAGTTATTTTGGCGAGATTGTCCAGAAAACGTTCTTAATTGAAACAGTTTATATATTGTTCTATTTCTTTTCGAATGTGTCCTCAAGACGATTTGCTATAAAACATGTAGATATTTTATTGCCGTATTTCAGTGCGATAAAAATGAATAAAAGACGATAATTTTCCGTCGCAAAGTCCATCATGTCAAACTTCTTGATGAATTTTAATGATGGAAATAAAGAAAGTCTGGAAAAACACTATTAGCTTGAGTTTTATGTATAAATACGAATGTATGTGGGAAGGGAATAAGGCGAATGGGTTATCGGGATGGAAAGATTTATTTTGCTTAAGATTACGTTCCATCAACAGATTTTTGTAAAGATGAGGTCACTAGAATAGTGCAGTCTGGTCAGAGACAATTTCCTTCCGAAGAGAAGGATAACAGCGCTGAATGCCTTTGCCTTAAAATATTAATAAAGACAACCCAACGATATTTGGGTTTTTATTACTATATTATAGGCGGCCCCCAGTTCGTCGGGTTTTCCTTATTACTATATTATAGGCGCCCCCACAGATCGTCGGGTTGTCTTTATTACTATAATATAGGTGCCCCCACAGATCGTCGGGTTGTCTTTATTACTATATTATAGGCGGCCCCACAGATCGTCGGGTTGTCTTTATTACTATATTATAGGCGGCCCCACAGATCGTTGTTTTCTTCATTACTATATTATAGGCGGCCCCCAGATCGGAGGGTTGTCCTTATTACTATATTATAGGCGGACCCAATGATCGTCGGGTTGTCTCTATTACAATATTATAGGCGGCCCCACAGATCGTCGGGTTGTCTTTATTACTATAATATAGGCGGCCCCACAGATCGTCGGGTTGTCTTTATTGCTATATTATAGGCGGCCGCACAGATCGTTGTTTTGTCTTTATTACTATATTATAGTCGTTCCCAGTGATCGTCGGGTTGTCTCTATTACTATATTATAGGCGGCCCCACAGATCGTTGGGTTTTCTTTATTACTATATTATAGGCGGCCCCCAGTTCGTCGGGTTTTCTCTATTACTATATTATAGGCGGCCCCACAGATCGTCGGGTTGTCTTTATTGCTGTATTATAGGCGGCCCGACAGATCGTCGGGTTGTCTTTATTGATGTATTATAGGCGGCCCGACAGATCGTTGGGTTGTCTTTATTACTATAATATAGGCGGCCCCACAGATCGTCGGGTTGTCTTTATTACTATATTATAGGCCGCCCCACAGATCGTTGTTTTCTTCATTACTATATTATAGGCGGCCCCCAGATCGGAGGGTTGTCCTTATTACTATATTATAGGCGGCCCCAATGATCGTCGGGTTGTCTCTATTACAATATTACAGGCGGACCCACAGATCGTTGTGTTGTCTTCATTACTATATTATAGGCGGCTCCCAGATCGGAGGTTTGTCTTCATTACTATATTATAGGCGGCCCCCAGATCGGTGGGTTGTCTTTATTACTATAATATAGGCGACTCCACAGATCGTCGGGTTGTCTCTATTACTATATTATAGGCCGCCCCACAGATCGTCGGGTTATTTTTATTACTATATTATAGGCGGCCCCACAGATCGTCGGTTTGTCTTTATTACTATATTATAGGCGGCCTCCCAGATCGTCGGGTTGTCTTTATTAATATATTATAGGCGGCTCCCCAGGTCGTCGGTTTGTTTCTATTACTATATTATAAGCGGCCCCACAGATCGTCGGGTTGTCTTTATTACTATATTATAAGCGGCCCCACAGGTAGTCGGGTTGTCTCTATTACTATATTATAAGCGGCCCCACAGATTGTCGGGTTGTCTTAATTACTATATTATAGGCGGCCCCAATGTTCGTCGGGTTGTCTTTATTACTATATTATACGCGGCCCCACAGATCGTTGTGTTGTCTTTATTACTATATTATAGTCGTTCCCAGTGATCGTCGGGTTGTCATTATTACTATATTATAGCCCCCCCCCAGATCGTCAGGTTGTCTTTATTACTATATTATAGGCGGTCCGACAGATCGTCGGATTGTCTTTATTACTATATTATAGGCGGCACCACAGATCGTCGGGTTGTGTTTATTTCTATAATATAAGCGACCCCACAGATCGTTGTGTTGTTTTTATTACTATATTATAGGTGTCCCCACAGATCGTCAGGTTCTCTCTATTACGATATTATAGACGCTTCCCTCCCCAGATCGGTGGGTTGTCTTTATTACTATATTATAGGCGGCCCCGCAGATCGTCGGGTTGTCTCTATTACTATATTATACGCGCACCCACAGATCGTTGGTTTGCCTATTACTATCTATAGGCCGTCCAACAGATCCTTGTGTTGTCTTTGTTACTATATTATAGGCGGTACGTCTATACAAACGACAGCCTATATTGATATGGTGGCTCTTCGATTTGTTAAACAGGTATGATTATCGCTCATGTTTGCTTAATTTTTTGGTCCTTAGAACCACAATGGCTAAGAAAATGACATTCAATGCCTATGACAGATGGGACAATTTCCTTAAGATGGCTCGTAGATTTTCATGTGACGGGTGAGACTGTAGCTGCTCCTGTAGGTTTTCTTATAGACCCTGGATGTTAGGTCATTTCTAATGTAGTACTGATCGTAATTTATCAAAGGTCTACCCATATGACTCTTCTCGTGGTTAAATGAAACTTGCATTGGAGAGACACTCATTGATGGGTTGCTGGTTCAATGATTTTCCATTTCTTAGCTGTACACTTGAAACTTAACTCATTGGATGTTCTTGGAAGATCTTAGTGTTTTCATGAATTGTACGCCTCGGCTTATTTCGTCTACAAGCAATAATTTCCCACTCAGAGATTCATTGATTTATGCAGGCGTCGAGTTCCATAGAATAACTCGCCGTAGAGTATTTGTTTGGGTATTCGTCTAGGCGAATGACATGCTTGTCTGGCGTGTGGGTTATCCAGTCGATACTAAAAATAGTTCTTAAACAGCATCGGTAGAATATATCCAGGGTGTTTGCGGTTCACAACCCATGTCACACAGTAGTACAGGAGGCACGTCTGCACACATGCGTTGTAGATTGCCATCTTTGTGTATTTCATATGTCCTATCTGAGACCAGACGCAATCGTTTAGAACTGCAAAAGCGTTAATTGCATTTTTCTCATCATCAAGAGTGCAGTATCTGTTTTAGTGCTCCAAGGGTATGTGAATTAGTCTACTACTTTCAGATTTTAGCTAACCGTAAATATCAACGGTTCAATAAGTGAATCCGGAATAAGATGGAATATGACTAGTGTCCAGTCCAGACTAATAAAAGTGGAGAGTTTGAAAGAACGGTAAAAATTATGCTTCTGAGCCTGAATTTCCTGTTCTGTTTTGGTAACAAAGTCACTGTTCTCGACAAACAGAACGTTTCGGACAAGACCCTTGAATGTTTTAGAAGAGCAGCGTCGGATGTTGAACTTTATCAGTGGTACGATATGGAATCTATATACATCCTGGTCACAGTCCTTAAAAGCATGGAGAAAACAAGGGAATAAAATGAAGAAAACATTGTCGTTGCTATAATGTCACCTTGCTCGAAACCAGTTTGTACTTTGATGATTGTTGAAAGTAAACCATCAAAGTTATTAGAAATCTCTATGTCATTAGAAAACAACTGAATAATGTCTAAGAAATGGCTAGGACAACCAAAACGCCTCAATATCATTCACATAATTTCTATGTTTACAGTGTCGACGGTCTTGGTAATATGTACGAAGAACTGTAATAGGCATTATTGTTTGTCATACGATTTCTCTTCGCTATGAAATTCATATTCTATTATGCCGTGACTCTGGAAGCAACATATCCACGATATGAAAATTCAGTCGAGATAGCAAAATCCCCATTCTGATTTTACACTTTGGCGAAAGTAAAGCTATACCATGATAATGTCCACACAGTTCGGATATATTTTTGCCTTTGTATAATGGTATCAGGATAGCTTCTCTCCAATACATTGGAACTCTCCAAGAATCCCAGATGTTCAGGATGATTTTAAGCATTATATCAGCCAAGTGATTACCACCATACTGTAGAATTTCAGCAAAGATGACTTTCTTTCCGATATTCTTCCCCATGTTCAACTTGCCGATATATGCTGTTAGTTCCTCCAATGTAGGGAAGAATCATTTCCTAGATGGGTCTTTGCTGAAAGTGGCTAAGAACAGATTGGTTTATATAGCTATATCCGTGGTAAACAAATCTCTCTTTTACTGATTTCCACCATGCTAGGAAAGAGATTTGTGATTTATTTGGATCGAAGAGGCGTTATTAAGGATATTCATAAGTCAAGTGTCGTTCTTTTCCCAAAAACTGCTTTGAGCAATGAAATCTTCCTGTTTTTAATTGTATTTCTATTTATTGGGTGATCGTGGGGAGTCCTTTCTGTAGAATGTTCTCTCTCTGTCTGTGTCTGTCTCTCTGTCTCTCTCTCTCTCTCGTGTTTTGTTCTTATTTGAGAGAATATCTTTAATGACTGGGACGTTTTCATCAAACCATTCACTTTTAGCAGGAACTAACTCCTGAGTTTATTTCGTCGCATTGTAGATCTGATCATTAGCTTTTTTTTCCCATTATTTACATTATTCGGACTATTGTCCTCATCTTTGTCGCCATATTTATTACAACGTTTCGGCCCTTCAGTATCTGTCTATATTTCTAAAATGAGGTATTATGTACACTATTTACATTATTCGGACTATTGTCCTCATCTTTGTCGCCATATTTATTACAACGTTTTGGCCGTTGTACGCTCCGGCCTTCTTCAGGTGGTTGGAATGTCGAACTGAATCCTTTATTTCGTTCACTGGGGTAGACTGTTCTAGTTCGATGTGCATGTTTAATGGATGTCAGTGGAGAACTTTCAGGGGGAAGTTATCTCCTGTTAACCCCCCTCCCCCCGAAATTTTCCATTGCCTTAACCGGGTATTGAACTCACACTCTTTGGGTCCTGTCACTGGATCT
Source organism: Acanthosepion pharaonis (assembly GCA_903632075.3). NCBI lineage: Eukaryota > Metazoa > Mollusca > Cephalopoda > Sepiida > Sepiidae > Acanthosepion > Acanthosepion pharaonis. The sequence continues at coordinate 573,839 of CAHIKZ030005631.1, read as the reverse complement.
AACCAACGCCTTTATCCACTGTGCCATGTGTCCTTGAGGACAGTGAGTGAAATTAAGGGTTCACTTCGACATTCCAGCAACCTGAAGAAAGCCGGAACGTACATCGGCCGAAACGTTGTAATAAATATGGCGACAAAGATGAGGACAATAGTCCGAATAATGTAAATAATGTATATAATACCTCATCTCAGAAATAAAACAGATACTGAAGGGCCGAAACGTTGTAATAAATATGGCAACAAAGATGAGGACAATAGTCCGAATAATGTAAATAATGTACATACCTCATCTCAGAAATATAGACAGCTTTTTTTTCCATATAGTGTTATTAACTTAAGTTTCGATTCGAGTTTGTAGAGCGTGTCGAGTGTCTTGGGTATAGAATTTATTGCAAAGTCCGAGCGTTTTGATGACGTCACAGTAGTGCTATTTCGAACAATTGGCTTAATGACCAAATCATTTTGGTACGTACAAATGCATAGTCTGCCTAACAGCCCACATCTACATTGCAGACATTCTGCAGATGCCTACCCTGGTTGAATTCATGTTCTTATATGGTCACCTTTATGCTCAAATTGTATATTCGCAATATAAACCTGAAAATCCTCCCAGCTTAAGAAGCAGGTGACGGTTGCTTGTCATTTTATTTGTTCCGTATCTCCCAGGCAACTCCAGGTCACGTGGTAGCCCGCTCGAACGTGATTCGTTCGTACAGCAAACAATACATTCGTCACCAAAGACTTTTCACTTTGACCGTCATCAGAGAAGCGAGTTCTTCTTCTTCTTCTTCTTCTTCTTCTTCTTCTAATCACTTTCCTATTATTCTATGTGAAATAATGGATGGTTTTTCTTAGAATATCATTAAGCATATTAAATTTAGAGAACTTTTTTGTGTAGATGAGTGGTTGTCAAACAGTGAGCGCTTTCCTGGGATTTTCTTTGGGTGCATCAGTATTTTTTAACCATTTGTCTTTAAATGCCACATTTTTGCAATATTTATTTTTAGGATCTTATAATTTGAAAGTTTGTCAAATCCTTACGCTGAGACAGCCCGTGTTTTTTCTTAAGTCTTCAATAATAATAATAATAATAATAATGATAATAATAAGGCTACCCGATATATAAATTCGTTAATATATCACGCATTTATCCTAACACACAAAAATGGCACAAAATGATGTGACTGCAGCCGCAGTAGAAGTGGTGTTTCTTGAGCAAGATGGCCTGACGGAGCCCAGGCCAGTTTTGTTCAGAGTTTTTTCCCTCTCCTAGACTGGTTCCACCCAAGGCTATAGAACCGAGTCTGTCTTGCTATTTACCCATAGCTGGCCGGGAGAAGAAGAGGATTTATACCTTTTCCCAACGGTATTATCACGTAAGTGAATGTAATGGATCCGACTAGAATTCGAACTCGGCTCTCCGATTCCTCGATCTGAGCCACTATCCATTATTACACCATAGCGCCCCAGAGCTCATACTGATAGATAAATCGACCTGACATACTTGGGAAAATCATGCTGAGATGACATTTCTTTTCATTGATTTTCAGCGTCAGTCGACAAAAGAATCTTTTGCAAACCTTTGTTAAGCTAAATCAGTAGAAGGACTTCCAGATAAATATCAGTAGAATGTGACATTTAAAGGCAACAACATTATTTCTTATTGTTGTTAGACGTTTTGGAATTATATGAAAAAAATATGTGGAACAAATCTCTGATATTCCTAAATGTGTGAAAAAATCCTACCCATGTCAATTTCGTATATCTTAGATTTCTCTTACGCACAGTAAGCACAATTAGATCTTTTCTCTTTGCATAGCGCCTGTTATCATCCTATGACAAAAAAAAACTCTTAGAGACTTTGGAACGATTCATACTAAATATATCAAAGGCCAACCTCAACAACAATAACAAAATAATAACAGAGAAATTTAGTGTTAACCAAATCATCGCTAAATCAATATCAAGTTATATTTTTACTTATAAATACTATTGAAGTTTTAATAGCAATTTTAAATTGAATGTTATCATAAGCGTTTTAGTTGTTTTTTCTTTAGTTTTCTAAGTGTTTTGGTTCAGGGAAAAGATAAAGAGATTCTTAAAAGAAGAAAACGTGAAAAACTTCTTCGTCGAAATGGAAAACAATTACAGATCCTGGAATACTAACAATTTATTTACACTTTATTTTACACTTCTATATTTTTAGTTGAATTTAAAGTTACTTAACCGATTGCAATTGCATTAAATAAATATACATCTTATAAGGGAAATAAGTTTCGTTGGGCACCTCTGAAATTTGCATTATTCGGACTATTGTCTTCATTTTTGTCGCCATATTTATTACTTCTTCAGATGGTTGGAATGTCAAACTGAATCCTTTATTTCGTTCACTGGGGTAGACTGCCACGTGCCATGTTTAATGGATGTCAGTTGTCAGTTATCTCCTCTTAATTCCCCTCCCCAAGCTCTTTACTGCCTTAACCGGGTATTGAACTCACACATTTTGGGTCCTGTCACTGGATCTAACTAACGCCTTCACCCACTATGCCATGGGTATTATAAACCTAATGCCTTCAGCAAACATTTTTTTACCAGTGCTCATATTGCAATTTTTGCTGTTGTCATTTCATTTTTTTTACCAGAGCTCATATTGCAATTTTTGTTGTTAAACAGATACATCTGAAATTTGTTGGTCATAGAAGTGACGAAATGACACTACTTTGAATGATGACATTTGGAAAATTGATTTTCTTGCGCTGAACGAACTCTGTCTTGCCGAACAACACAGCTATAAGAAGCGTTGAAATGTGTTTAGAAATAACAATTAGTATTGATTTTTTCTATAATTACTATAATATTAAATATATTAATTGCTTTTATGAAATTGCCAACCAGCAAATTAATCGATTTGAACTGATATTTTGTCAAATTTTTGTGTTTGTGAAAAATCATGAATGAAAACTTTTTTTTTATTTTGTTTTTTTTTTTCAGTTAGCATATACTGAAGAAACATAACAGCAAAATTTATTTTTAAGTCACAAAGATTTATAGAAATGATAAAAAAGATTTATGAGTTTCGAAGTCCCTGTGAATGAAGGAATTCGATGTTAAAATAAGAGATATGGAGTTATGAAGTTTCAGCATGAACCGTGTGTCTCATGTGACTGAGGTTGTAAATGGCGGGAAGAAATTTGGTGGAAGAAATTCATTCAGTTATTTTTGTGTTAAAAAATGAAAGTTGAAGATTAGACTTTATATATCGTGAACATTTTTCTGTCAGGTGTGATGTTTTGATACAGTATTACTCTAGATGATGATGATGATAACGATTATTATTATTATTATTATTATTATTATTTAATACATTTTTTGATTAAACGGAACAAAGAAAAAAAAACAGACAAGAGAGAGGGAAAATACATTCAGAATGTAAGCAGCAAGAGTAAGGAAATAGAGATAATAGAGAATTTGGTGCTAGAAGTAACGCGAAAAATGGAAAGAATATTGGATTTAATAAAGAGCAGAACTAAAGAAAGACCTCAGTCAGTTATGTGCCATGCCATTGTCACTAAACCAAGCTGCATTTTGTTTATTTATTAACTTTGATTATTTCAGCTTGGAGGCAGAAAGAAATGGCAACCTACTGCGGGAAAAAAATCTGCCTCGTCAGTCATGTATCGAAAGATACATGATCACCTAAGCGTGTATCCCGCATGGCACATAACTAACTGAAAGAGAGAAGCATATGTATATTATAGAAATATATAATGCGAGAAGTAATGAATGCATATAGAATATAATGGAATAACAGAGAAGTAAAAGAGTTGATGCTGAGTACCCTATTGAAGAATGCCGGGTGTAAGAGAAAGAATACAAAAATTAAAAAAGATGAGCAAAATAAGGCGTGATAGAAAATGAAGTTTGCATCATTAAATATAAGGCGAGTAAGAGAAAAACGCAGTTAGAAAATGCGGAGAATAAAAATAGAATGCAAAATGGAATAGGTAAAATGCAGGACTTAAAAGATAGAATGGAAACATCAAAAGAAGAAATTGCAGAATGCAACATAAAAAAGGTAGGATTAAGCTGAAAATGCAATGAGTTTCAAATAGAATGCAAGGTGTAAAAATAGAATGCACGCATGCTGAAATAATTAAAGTGAATAAATAAACAAAATGCAGCTTGGTTTAGTGACAATGCACGGACTAAAAATTGCAGAGTAGAACAGGAATGAATGAAAAAGCATTAAAGTGAATAAAGGCAGGAAGAATGGATGTAATATGAAAGGCAAGGAATTAAGTAGGATTTGCAAAAATCCCCATGGAGAAGGAAGAGGCTAACAAATAAAGTGCAGGGGAGAGTAAAAAACGATGGTGAGAGAAAAAGGAAAAGGAAGAGTTAAACCGAGAAGGCAAATAGTATAGAGCCAATTGTAGAGGGTTTATTGAATGCACAGAACAAGAGTTTAATATAGAAAGTGAATTGCGTCACTGAAAAAAGGCAAAGGGAAATGCAGAGAACAGATTCAGTTGTGAACGCATGACAGAAAGACTCAGAAAACTAAGAATACAGATAGGAGCAGAGAAAATTCAAAGAGTAAAGGGAAAGAAAAGAGAGAATTTAGAGTGCAAACTAGATAACAATGGAAAGAATTGTGTGAATGTATGAAATACCAGTGAAAAGGAACGGGGTTAGTGTTTAGAAAACCATGAGGAAACTTTTGTGCATGAAAGGAAAAACAGAAGGACAAAAAGAATACAGAGATGGAAATTACAAACATGAGAGAGAACGTAAAGGGCGGCTAATACACTGATATTTACAAGAGTGCGTTTTCACACACACGCACACACACACACGCACACACACACATACACACATATATATCGTCATATGTGTACTATATATATATATTGGTATTTAAACACCTGTATTGGTTTTGATCGAGAGAATCTGGGAGTGTGTGGAGATGTAGGCAAGCATTCGTATACACAGGTAAAATATCTCTATGTGCGCATATATATAGATATTTCTGCATAACTAGTCACAGGTATTTGAGGATATCCCTCTACTAGAGCGGCTAGCTAATCCCTGTTGCAGACGCTCGCCCAGGCACATTTGTGTTTATTCAACACCCACAGAGCCCACTTGTGGTTTATACTGCAATTATACTGAGCAGACCGTAGTTACACTTTCTGGGAAAGAGCGTGTTATCTAGCGTGATCAACAATTTGAACAAGGCCAGCACGCTCAAGCCCTCAGCCACGATGACTTGTGGCTTTGTGCTAGCACAGTTATTGACGGCCCCCAAAGGTTACGTCATCCAATTTCACTCACAAGGCTTGGGTCAAACCGTGGTATTAGTTTTCAGGCACTTCCTAAAGGTGTCGCACACTGGGATCGACCACTCCTTTTCCATAAAATCATAATTCCTGAGTTCCTAAGATTCATAACCAGGCCTCATATTCAGAAATGCGAACGTTTTAACTATAAGCCTATATATATATATATATATATATATATATATATATATATATATATATATATATATATATGTGTGTGTGTGTGTGTGTATGTATTGTAACTATAATTTGTGTGCATGTGCCTCCGAATATTTACTTTTGTATCTGTAGACATATATCTAAAGAATTTATGGATTTATTTTAATCCAACATTTTTATTACTTCAAACATCCTTTTTTAGTGGAATGACTGATATAATGAAATGTCGGATTAAAACTTAATCCAATAATTCATTGCAAATCGTTTTGTTTATGTTTGGCATGCGAAACTAGTCAGATATAGGTCTTGACGAATAAATGAACGAGGAGTTATGCATTCCTTAAAAGGATGAATAGAATCTTGCTGGGCTATGAATATTCCTGTGTTCGAGCTCAAGCGGTCTAAAGTACATCAGGTCAAACAGTGCGTTCTCCTAAGAAGGAGGACGCTGGTTCGATCCCTGTCGGAGAGCACATTTTCTTTATTCAGTTTCCTGCCAAAGCGCAGACCGACAAATGTAAGACACACTTTTTTTAAATAAAAAAAAAAATTAGACGTCAATTTCAAACAGCATTTAATAATTAATAAAAATGTCAGATTAAAAACAAATCCATTCATTATTCACACAAATATATAATAGCTGGCCACTTGTATTGGAACATACCCGTCTACCAGGGTGGCTAGCAAATCCCTATTGCAGACGCAAGGGATAGGGATTTGCGTCTACACCCACAAAGTCTACCTGTGGTTTATACTAAAACTATGACGAGCAGACCTTAGTTACAGTTTCTGGGAAAGAGAGTGTTTCAGGTACGCTGAGATCGACCTCAATACATTCCGATAACTTCAGAAAGTTTTCTTCCTGACAAATCCACCATGTTGAGATTCGAACCCAGGTCGCATGGTCAGGAAGCGAACGTGTCAACCACTCGGCCACACGCTCCCCAATATCCAAAAAGTCTGTTTCAAACAGTATTTAATAATTAATAAAAATGTCGGATTAAAAACAAAGCCATTCATTATATATATATATATATGTGTATGTGTGTGTGTGTGTGTGTGTGTGTGTGTGTGTGTGTGTGTGTGTGTGTGTGTGTGTGTGTGTGTGTGTGTGTGTGTGTGTGTGAAAAGTGTATATAAATATAAATAAATATATATATGTATAATTATTTATATATTATATGCGCGGTACTTATTAGAAAGCGCTCAATATCAGAGATAGAGTTAACATATTTGTTGATGATGTTTTTGTGACCCTGGGTTTCACGCTTTGGCGATCGTCAAAGCGTGAAACCTAGGGTCACAACTCACATCTATCCAACCATATATATATATAATTGTGTATTTGGGCAGCAATCCTTAAATATTTCTTTTACATTTTACAAGTATTTTTCTGCACATATATAAATGCATAAGAAAACATTTTTAAAAAATGATCTATGAATCCAAGATTTCTATTAACCTGTTAGTCATTATCTACTGTCTTTTTTAAATGAATATATATATATATATATATATATATATATATATATATATATATATCTTCGTAAGACAAGGATATATATATATATATATATATATATATATATATATATATATATATATATATATATATATATATCTTCGTAAGACATATATATATATATATATATATATATATATATATATATATATATATATATATATATATCTTCGTAAGACAAGGAGGATATTCTGCCAAAAACTGTTTGAAGCTCATTTTGGAAGAAAAGTACAAGAATGTGGTAAAAACGTTTCGACTATAAGTCATCATCAGGGTAGATAGCGACAATTGTTGAGTTTCATAGAACGAGTCAGAGTTGTGATGTAAGCGGTGTGTGACGTAAGATTATTTTTTTCTATATAAATTTGAGGATGCGAAGGTTAATTTTTTATTTATTGATGGTTGTTTTTGTTGCATGTGTGTTGCTTCATGGATGATAAGTCTTTTTTTACTATTTGATTATGTAATATTTTGAGTATGCAATCCTGATAGAGTTATAAGTATTTGACATATAATAAAAAATAATAAAAGATTTAATTATTTTAAACACATACAATTTCATTTCTTCGTTATCTTTCTGATGAAGCCATTAGAGGCGAAATGCGTTAAAGGATATTATTTTCAAAACATATTTTCATGGACGTTTTTCAAAATGTCAATAACTTATAATTATTTAATTATGATAGTATTTTGTGAGTAGTTGTCTAATGTAGCAGTTTGGACCGAAATTTGAAAAGTTTTTTTTGTTGTTCGTTAAATTGTATTTTTGAAAGATTGAGAAATTTATCAGAGGAAATGGGTAAGAATATGTATCCTTTGCATAAATTGTTTAGCTTTTTTCTTTTAAATTTTATATTTACGAAAGGTATCTTAGTTTCGTGTGATAAGGTCCAGTTGATTGGTGATGTTTGAATATTGTTCATCCGTAGTGGATGAGATCAAAGTTTGCTTTGCATCGGATTTTTTTTTTCGTCGGAATCTTTGAGTGTTGATATATTGGTAAGCTTCATGATTATGCAATATATATATATATATATATATATATATATATATATATATATATATATATATATATCTAGGTTCATAAAAAGTTTCGCTCAATAATATATTCTCCACTAGAAAATACACCGTCTACAAAAGCATCTGTCGGTGAGTAATTCCCATTTCTTTGTTTATTTCTCGCCCAGTTGATGAAGAACACAGGCGTGTCTGAAAATTCTGGACTTAAAACCTTTATTTCCGTTCTTCATTTCTGTCATATGGTTAATAATTAATATTTAATAAATGTTTTTCGTACTGTTTATATTGATACACTTTAGTTTCCCCATTGTTTTATTAATCTACCTATCTATTTCACACACACACACACACACACACACACACACACACACACACACACACACACACACACACTATTCTATAACTATAGTTCCTTTATATATAAGCTTATATAAGCAGTGTGGCAGGTCAGTATAGTTACATATTTGTCTTGTATTATTTATTTATATCTTTACGTGTATTGAGATTCATATATATATATATATATATATATATATACATACATGCATACATACATACATATATATATATATATATATATATATATATATATATATATATATATATATGTATATATTTTAAAGATATGTTTAGTGGTACAAGACTTTTATCACTGCCATAAACAGACAAAATTAATTTTATTATTACCACTCATGATGATAATGAAAATAAAAATAAAAAACGGGCTAGGTTAACCGATTTCGAATCTCGCTCAACAGAGCTAAAACGAAGTTAATAAAGTAAATTATTTTGAAAAAAGAAAAATGGACAAAGTGTATTGGGGGAAAAAATTAGATGGTAATTAGTTGTAGGCCTAATACGAAGTCTTTCTGTTTACATAAAAAAGGCTTTAATAAGAAATATATTGTTTGTTTATGGCAGTGATTTCCTGTGTTCCGAGATACTTTTTTATCTCGTCTCACAGCCCGTGTTTCGAATATTGACAAGTTATCCTAACCAGAGCCCGTCGTTCTGTAATAGATAATTTGGACGAACAATTTACAGCTACACTGACGAAACACAAGACGTCTCCCCACTCCGTAATCTATGCCTCACTTTCTTTATGTTTATAATCTCACCCCCCCCCTATTTACACGCTTTTATACCGATCCAAAGTTTAAATTTGATTTCATTTCCATAAGAAGTTTCGCACAGCGAGGATTCAGACAAAGATCGGATTTTTGCTAATAATATGGTCTTCACCAGAATTTACACCGTCCACAGAAACATCTGTTGGTGGGTAATCCCCATTACTCTGTTTTTATTTTTGTTTTTTTTTATCTCGTCCTGTTGATGACGGACACAGGCGTGCCCGAAAATTCCGGACTTCAAACCTTTCTGTCAGTGCTTCATTTCTGTCATATGGTTAGTAAATAATATTTAAAAATGTTTTTGGTAGTGTTTATAATGTTTTATTAACCAACCTATTTTACATACTATAAGAAGCACACGTGAAACCTTTATTCTAATTATATATATATATATATATATATATATATATATATATATATATATATATATAGGCAGTATATATGCTTCCTTGAACAATGTATATATCTCATGTTTTTATTTTTATAATAATCATTTTCAGCTCTCACTTTCGTATTGTCAAGATAAAATTTATCAAGGAAGGTGCTGTAGTTTTTCTTACTCAACTATATATATATATATATATATATATATATATATATATATATATGTATATTTTCTGTTTATACGTTATTTTTATAGATATAAATATTTCAGTAAATGCTCTGTTTATAATAAATACGGGCCGGTAAATATAGTTAATACTGTTTATTATAAACAAAGAATTTACTTAAATATTTGTATGTATAAAAATGACGTATAAACAAAAAATATATTAAAATAATTGTCGAACTTAGTCGATTTCATAATATATATATATAGTTTATGAAAAACTAAGTAATCCGTATAGGTAAACCTAAGGAGGATAAAATCCAGAGAGCTCAATGTAAATCCAGAGCAAATAATTTAAATAAAAATAGACCATTTTAAGGTTCCATGTAATAAAATTATTTCACCACAGCGCTTTTAAAGGACTGCGGATCATCAGACTTTACTTTAAAAAAAAATAAAAAGAAAATTTACACATTTTTGACGGGCCGTATTAAACATATGTAAATTAACGAAGTGAGGAAGTGAGGGAGAATGAAGACATGAGTAATTTAGCAGACATTGACACATTTAAAAAAAAGAAATTTGCGCTTCTGAATGTTTTATTCATATCAGAAGACAATCGCGTAAAATAAAATCAATAATTTACTCTGATCACTGAAAATGTAGAAGAAAATTTTAATCCGTATAAGGAAGATATTTTTCTTTATGACGTACTGTGTACAACATCTGCTTCTCACAATTTTACCCATTCTTGTAGCCTCGATTCTAATGAATATCCTAAAGTCGTGTACAGTTTCCATAGAGATATTATACGCATATCAAAATTGTAATTTCGACAACAATTCCGTCTTTACTTTTGTTATTTTTACGCCTAAGTTAAACTAAACAAATATTTGCATTAGCCGTTTTCTAGCGGGTTGCCAGCTGATTTCGTAGCTCGCTGTGTAACGTAATTCTTCTCAGAGAGTAACTTAATATTTTATCCTTGTATAAGAATATTCAAATAGTTTGGCCAAGATTTCGCTCGCAACATCTCAGCAAGTTGTCTTCAACGGTCCCCAACCATCATCATTGTTTTGAAAACACAGAACGCAAATAATTTGACAAATATATCAAACCTATTTACCATGTTTCTCAAGAGTCTCTTAAAAAGCAAATCATTTGATAAATATGTTAGGCATATTTACCATGTTTCACAAAAGTTTGTAAAAGAAAGAACGCAAGCCATTTGACAAATATATCAGGCATATTTCCCATGTTTCACAAGAGTAAAAAAAGAACGCAAATCATTTGACAAATATGTCAGACGCATTTACCATGTTTCACAAGAGTCTGTAAAAGAAAGAATGCAAATCATTTGACAAATATGTCAGACATTTACCATGTTTCACAAGAGTCTGTAAAAGAAAGAAGGCACGTAATTTAACAAATATTTCAGACATATTTACCATTTTTCAGAAGAGTCTTTTAAAAAATCGCAAATCATTTGACAAATATGTCAGACGTATTTATCTTTTTTTTATCAGAGTTTGTAAAAGACAGCACACAAATCATTTGACAAATAGGTCAGACATATTTACCATGTTTCACAAAAGTCTGTAAAAATATCGGAAATTATTTGAATCGTGCCATCAACAAGTGTCTACTAATATACATCACATGATTGATAAGTTTCTAAAATTCTGTGAAATTTTTTTAAAGTTATATGGCCTGAGAGCCAACATGAACAAGCTTTTCGGATTCTATTATATAATGTAAATTCATTTAAAAAAATACCTACAGAATTTTCGAAATTAAATCTTTTATCGTGTTTATTTCGATGTCAAGCATGTATATTTTTTTGACAGAATCTTTATTGCCATTAGTTTTGATGTCTAAATTTTCACAGATGCTCTTTGAAGGATTTTCTTAAACATTTCGTAGGGTTTAATTGACTTAAGTAGAAGAAATAGCAGCATTAATCATGCGGACACACATACACACAGGCACGCACGTACGAACACATATATAAAAACAGACTTACTTTCAGTTAAAGATGTACGACGACGCTCTTTCCTGAAGGACTTTTATTTAAGATAAAAATGAGACGTTTCACAAAGAATGATTTCTCAAGTACAATGCCAGGTCAAAAATCGGGAAATTGAGAGATAACAAATATTTCAATTACCAGACCGATTCAAAATTAATCATTTGAAAGTCATGTGAAAGAACTTCAATATAAAAATTGTGTTTTTATTATTTTTAAGAAAGTCGCTCTTCTTTATCGACTGTATTCCATGGAAGGAAATTTTGTAGAAGTTTTTATTGGCTACATCATATATAATTTGGTCTCGTGACTTTAATTCTAAATTTCTAAAGTGCATAAAGGCTTTTGAGGGTTATTCATTCTAAAACTTTAAAGAGATTTTTTTGAAAATCTATATTACGAAGCGATTATAATAAAGAAACGTTGCATTTATGATTTATTAACTTGGGTTTACGGTTTATCAACCCTTTGTGGATTATTTAAAGCCAAAATATATTTTGGATTTTAAGAATATTTCTATTTTTTTTGCGAGTGAATATTGCATTAACTTTTTCTTTTGAATACTAATGATTTATACAGCTACAAGCCCTACAATTTAGCCCATAGCTGCGGGAGAAGATAGTTGTACCTTTCTGTTGTAGCATACGTACGGTCGATAATGTGTATATCCCCATTCACATAAATACAGTAGTAAATACTGTATGTTGGTCTACAGTCGGAGATTCATCTCCAGCTGTGCTGATCAAACTCTCTGCCTCTGGGCAGAGATGATCCCAGACGAAACTCTGTCGAAGGGAAGAGTCTCGTCTCGGGAAACAGCTACCCGACCCCGTTTTATACGGGGTCTACAGGGATTTTTAGTGTAGCCTACGGCCTGATGATATACCCCATTATATTCGGCCTTGCGAGTGGGGCGGTTGGTGCATATGCTGCAGTTGGATATTCATTGTGGAATTCACTTGACTCACTTCTAGCTGTTGGTACTACTTCTACGCGCAGCTGGTGAATCTTATATGTGTTGTTCTTGTCCTAAGTATATCGTTCATTACCAACCTTTGTGTGATTATTCTATTCAGTAACCTTCCCTCTGTTACAACACTTTCCATTTATTTCTCTTAATTGTTTATATTTTTCCGATTCTTATACAAGTTAAATATTATTAATCCAACAATATTTTTAGTAATTCGCATTCAGCCTTTAAAATACACTTAATAGTTTCTATATTTGACATTTGAGAGTAACATTACACGCATTATATTTGAACCTGGCTCTTTGATTTCTCATTCTGTGCCGCTATTACACCACCTGCAAACCCCTGTTCAATCTACGAGAAATCTTTCATGTTGGACTTCTGATGTTCTTAGACTAGGTATTTCTATTAATTCTTTATATTTTTCCGATTCTTATATAAGTTAGATATCATTATTCCTACAATATTGTTAATAACTCATATTCAGCCTTTTATATTCACTTAATAGTTTATATCGGCCTTTTTTCATCAGTGAGATTCGGGTTGAAGTTGGAAGAATAACTTTGTAAAATCAAATCTCAGCATGAAAGCATCACTTTGCCATGGTATCTAGACTTTATGAATTTAAGCGTCTAGCGACGAGCTGGCTAGATATAAGCGTAAATTCTATTCTACCAGTTTATTTTCTCTCACTTCTCTCTTCTCTTCCGGCTCCATCATTTCCAGCCAACTTTAATCTGCAAAAAATAAATGCAATATCAGTCGCTATGTACTGTCCTCCTGATCACTCTTTTCTCTTTAAATTATTAATGTTTCTGTTCCCAATTCTTTCACAATCTGTAAGCCCTTGTATCTTAGTGGCCTTACTGCCTTGCATAGGGTTATACCGATTTAAAAAATTGACCTAGTAACGAATTCAATATAGTCTTTCCCATTCATGCCAGCCGATAACTTTAGCCTTGAGAAGGCGCAACAAGTCACTCCCCTGGATGTTAATATACTGATGGAAGGTAAAAGGCGTCTCTCAAATGATTAATAGAGAGCATTTATTTTTTTAGCCGTTAAAATTAATAATCCATACTTTGCCTCAGTTAACAACAGACTGAGGTTCGTTATATATATATATATATATATATATATATATATATATATATATATATATATATATATGTGTGTGAAAAGTGTATATAAATATAAACAAATATATATATGTATAATTATTTATATATTATATATGGGTACTTATTAGAAAGCGCTTAATATCAGAGATAGAGCTAACATATTTGGTTGGATAGATGTGAGTTTGTGACCCTGGGTTTACGCTTTAGCGATCGTCAACAAACTGATTAATGTTTTAAAAATTTGGGTTTATGTAGATTGCGTGTAGTGGTGTTATTGAGGAAGTGGGTGGGGAAATTTCGTCGTTTTGTCATTCATCGTACTAACGCAAACATCGATGTATGCAGACATATACACCTGGTCGTCCGTCGGGACTCATACATATATAAACATATGTGGGCAATTTCGGCTATGACACATGTATGTATACGGGTGGTGTTATATCTATACATACGCATTTGTATGTTGAAAATGTTGAAATCTAAACATTGGAAGTGTGACGGAAATGTTTCGTTGATGTGTATATATGTCATATGTATTTTCCAGCTGGAAAATATTTCCTCGCATGTATGTATATGCGTGTGGTGGGGTTTGTGTAAAATTATGATAGGTAAAGATTATTATTATTTATATTTATTTTTAAATTTTTGAAAAAAAAAAATAGGGCTTTATTTGTTATATTTAAAGCTGGTTATTTGTTTGTTTTTGGTGACTGTGTATATGTAACAGGTAGAAGTTTGTAATCCTTATTGGTTAATTTATATGGTGATGTTTAGTTTAATATTCAATATGCTGGGTGAGAGGGTAGTTCAATTTAATAACGGGTTTATATGGTATGATGTGATAGTAATGTTTCAAGGGATTGGAGACAGAAATTAAATTGTGATTGTTGGTGGTCTGTTTGTTTTGTCCGTTTGGTATGAATTCCGATAATAGGTACTTGTTCTCATGCCTACATTTGGAGATTATCTCTGATTTTTTGTTTAGTAAGTTCTTTTGCGGTTTGTGTTATATTATTGCTACTTTTTTCTGTAGGCAAAAGTAGGCATTTTTTCGTAATGTTGTATTAGGCAGGGGCTTTTTTCAATATTTCCCAACTTATTGTTGGTGTGATGTTTTTTGTCTTTTGCTGCCATATGTATGTAGAAAGTGTTGTGCTGTTCGAATCTTTCCTGTTGTTGAATGAAAGGTTGTGATTGTTATTCCTCATTTTGAATAGGCCTTCGGTGGCACCGATGTAGTATAGTGTTGTTGTTTGTACTTACCTTGGCCATGTATATAGTGTTCGTAAGTTGGCAATTTCCTTGAGTGGACATGTTGTTCTTGTTTCTGCAGTTGCATATTGGATCCTTGGTTACATTTTTTTGTAGGTTGTCATTTTTTTGTTGTGGCTTTTAATTATTTCTGTTATGTTTTTTGTACATCTGTAACTGGATCTTTACGTTATTTTTGTTGAATATTTTTGATAATTTGTTTTCTTCAGTGAAGTGTTTTTCTATTAAGTTTGGAATATTTTGCCTATGTTCGTTTTAACAGTTTTGTTATATGGTGGATTAAACCAGATAATGCTTCTCTTTCTGTTTCTGCGTTTGGCTGTGGAGGTATATATTGTAGTTGTTGTGTAACCACTTGCTTTTAGTGCTTCGTTGTATGGTGCTTTTTACTATTGAAAATGTGTATGTTAGATGAGTTCTCAGATAGTCTGCGGCTGATTGATTTTGGTATTTGTTTGATGATAGAAGGTGGATGGTTGGAGGATGTGTACGTAATTTGGGTGTCATTTTCTTTTGTATGGTTCATATGTGTTGTTGATCAGGTTAAGAGTGACGTCAAGGAAGTTTACTATTGTTGTGCCTGTATTTATCTCTATTTTGAATCCAATGTTTTTTAGGGCGTACACTATTTTCTTCCTGAATTTGTCTTTATGTGTCATAGCCGAAACTGCCCACATATGTTTATATATGTATGAGTCCCGACGGACGACCAAGTGTGTATATGTGTCTGCATACATCGATGTTTGCGTTAGTACGATGAATGACAAACGACGAAATTTCCCCCACTTCCACAATAATTAATACACGCAATCTACATAAATCCAAATTTTTTAAAACATTAATCAGTTTGTCTGACGATCGCTAAAGCGTGAAACCCAGGGTCACAAACTCACATCTATCCAACCAAATAAATATATATATATATATATATATATATATATATATATATATATATATATAGTGAACTCTCCCCGTCGGTTTCGACGTATGAGGATCTGACAGCTTATTGATTCAGTCATAAAATTTTGTGCGATAATCTTAAGTGGCATTTAAGACCCGCTAGTGATTTACAAAGGAGGTCACATATGGAGCAAGTGTGAGGATTGTGAGATGAGATCACTGTTAGATTGGCTGACCTTCTTGAAAATGATTCAGACAAGCAGATTGAAAATTGCTGAGTCCACTAAAACACGTTGATCTCCATTCTACCTGCTCCAAGGCGAAGCGCTCAAGGGTGTTATGTGGTATATTGACTGCTGATTATTTGCTCTTCAGCTTGTCTTTGTATCTTAGCCATGGGCGTCCTACATTGCTGTAGCCCTGATCTAACTGGCTGTACATTAGGATCTTGGGTATCCTGTCATCAGACATTCTCAAGACATGACCAGTCCACCGTAACTGAGACTCTATGATAAAAGTTTCGATTCCTCCAATATTACACCTGTTAAACACACACACACACACACACACACACACATATATATATATATATATATATATATATATATATATATATATAGGCATTATATCTTTTATTCAAGCATGTTGCGTTGAATAAGTTAGAAATAGTATTTTAATTTTAATCCTCTCAAATTCACGCATCAATTTCTCAGTGATGTTATTAATTTCATTAAAAAAGGAACTGTAGTTTTGGTCAGTTTCTTTTACTTTCCCAAGTACTTTCAATCTCATCCAAGATCAACTTCAGGAAGGGTGAATTGCTAAGACAAAAAATTAATGTAATCGATAGTTGTGATTTTTTTTAAATGCACACGAAACGCGCCCTGTTATAATTTTGAACATATATGAACGCGCTCCATTATAGCCAATTTGAAAATTAACAGCTGAGAATATGTATGTAAAGGAGGTAATATTGGTTTTCATTGTTGACTTAGGACGCTATAAGATGTTATAAACCTTTCCAAAAGCCGTACAGCCAAGTGCAATCCTTCTTTTGACCTTTTGAAATAGGGCAATATTTTTGTAAAAATTTTTCCGAGCTACACATAACTGTCTACTTGGGAAGATCTATTTTGGAAGCGTGGTATTAAAATCAATTTGAAAGTCGGGGTTTGGCATGATAAATAATGACACAAAATATTTTTTCCAAATTATTCCCGTTTTTTGAGGAAACCGGTTTAAAGATTAAATTTAGGTTCAAAATAAGAGTTAGAATTTCATTCCGGTGATCAGTGAAAGCCTTATATAATTTATAATTTACTGAAGATTTACAAATTGTATATGAACAAGAAGCAAGGAATATTATTACTAAATCATTGTGCCATCAAATAAGACTTTCATTTACTTCACTTCAAAGGGAAATTATACTGAACTATTGACAACATTTGAGAATATTGACGTCTTGCTTATGATGTAACTTATTATACAGTTCAATCGTTTTAACGCTAATTCAATTCAGATTTAAATCATTTTGTTTTATAATTTGTGTCCCAAAGTATTATAGTGTTATATACACTTATCTATTTTTTGTTTTGATCAATTATAACCTAAGAAATGGTGTAAGATCTTATTTATTGAGTAGCCATTTTTATAATCTTTTACAAATTAATACACATTTTACTTATCGAAAACAGTAAAAAATTGCATATTTTATTAAAGATAGAAATTATTAGGAGCATTTGAGATAATCCTATTTAAGTAATTCATCGAATCTAGAAGATACCATAACAGAATTCAGACAGCACTGAACGGCCGTTTCCTCCTATTTTGGGACTCATCGGCAGTACGCATCCGCTACTGAGAATCGAACACAGACCGTTAAGATACGACTCAAGCTTCATAGCCACTAGACCAATGGGTCTCCGTGGTGAACAGGTAACAAACTAACTCTATATTTTTCTTTACTGTGTTGTGTTCTCTCAGGGTCGGAGACGATCATGGCTTTTCTCCAAACACTATGCTTTTTAGCTCTAATGTTTGTCTCTTTACTGTCCTTTTCATTCCCTGTTTTACTATCCATTGTTAAGTAGGTTATTCGCTGTTTTCCTCTGTTCCTCTTGCCTTCAATATGTCCCTATGAGTGTCAAATTCTCCAAGCTCTCTTTCATCCTTAAATATCCTAGAAATTTCAACTGTTGCTTTCTGGTTCAAAGTATGAGTTTCCTTTTGTTTCTATTTTCATTAAATTTTCCTCGTTGGTCACATGTTTTGTCTATGGCATTTTCAGCATCAATCTATGATGCATTCACTGCCATAAAGGAGGATTGATATTACATAACACTTCAGGACACTTGTCTTTGTTTTTAGCAAAGATTTTTCAGTTTCCAGAATAGATACGAACACTCACACATACTCAAAAAATAATGCAAATATTTCCGAGGTCAACAATCAGCGAGAGTGTTTAGCCAATTAAGAATGCAATTCGAACGCATCGCAGCTATTTCCATCAACCAAGTCAATTCTACATTCCAATTTTTAAATCAACAGAACACATTGCATTACGTAAATGGAACAAGGAAGCACTACATCCTGTAAAATTAGTTCCATCTCTCACTTGCTTTTCTCGGTTATAAATGTTTTTAAAAAAGTACAATTATAAAAAAAACAAACTAGTTGGAGTTAATCTGGGACTTCTTCCATCGACGAAATTGTTAACATCTTTCTAAATATAATTTTCATTTTTATCAGTGCTCCACAAAGAAGAACTTTATTTTCGTCTTTGTTTTCTGTCAACTTACTTTTAAATTTCGACTGCATACTCCGAAGATTTCCATAATCTGAACATTCATCTGAACGCTAACAGCCACAATAACATAAAACATTTTCACTCTGAATAGCTGGGAGGATAATTACCTTATAAATTTAAAGCTCGTATATAAATTTATAGCAATCTAAAAAGATTATCAGCTTAATATAAAAATATATGTGCGTGCATATGTTTGCAGTTATGCGAAAATGGTATTGTATTTATTTTTCTATGATCGAACAAAAATGTAACCATCAGGTGGTTGCGAAATTAGGAACAATAAAAAAACTTTTGATCATTTACTTATTGATGCTATTAGAATTACTTCTTGTTATCAAGTTTAAAGAAACCTTAATTAGTCGATCATACATATTTTACAAAGATAAAGTTTTTCGTAAGGTATGGGCTGTATTTGTGAGTACAATTTTTTGTTTTTTTTTAAGAAATGGGTTACCCTTCAATGAGTCTATTGGAATATTTCCAATCAATCTGAGGGATCCAACAACAACTGGAATTGTTAATGACCTCATGCGCCATATTTTTCAGCGACTGCCATGTTAATAAGGAGGCACATTTTGTCTTTGCGGTCTCAAATCAGAATATCTGGACGATTAGCATTGATTGTTCTATTTGTGTATTGTAAAATCCCATAAAATTGTTACAGGTCCTATCACCGTAACCGGGTCTGGGTGGTGTTCATACCAATTTCTTGCAGTTTCCTCCCCATAGAAGTTGCAAATTTTCCAGTGCAGATATTGGCCCACTCTGTCATGCCGTGTTTTATATTCAGTGGGTGCCAATACCTTGCAGCCTGATACAAGATGATCTGAATATTTATCACAGAATCTGCATTTACAGTTTCTTTTTGTAAGTATCGCCGATTTTCCAGTGCAGATATTGGCTTACTCTTCTGTGCCGTGTTTTATAAATTAGTGGGTGCCAATACCGGGCAACCTGATACAATTTAATCAATTGTTTCTGGATATTTATAACAGAATCTACATTTTAGACTAACACAATCTGGGCTTGGCAATTTCTAGTTAGCAAGCCTATGCAGCAAGAATAAAAACTCCAGTTTCAGCTTTTAACCCTGTACTACGTAGCCATTGATGAGTATGAGGTCTATCTACATCAGCTTGTTTGGTACGGGCAGAGTATTGATCGTGAAGCGGTTTATCTTGCCATCGTTTCTGTATCTGGTCGGTTGCATTTTTCTTTCTTTTTTTAAGCATTTTGCAGCTTTAGTCGGTTTATAATGGTTTAATTCTATTTCTTCATCTACTTAAAACTCCATTTTGAAGTTGTTGGTTTCCTTTATTACGGAATAAAGTCGCTTACTACTTCCATGTTCTTTGACACAGATCATCATTCAGTCTTCTGTAGTTTCCAGGTATCTTTGAAGGCCAATTGTTGGAGTTTTGTAAGACAGTTCTAGTTGAAATAATCCTCTGCCTCCTTCGGATCTGAGTAAATACAGACGATCAACATCAGTCTTGGGATGATGCAAGCGGTGACAGGTAAGAAGATTTCTCGTTTTGGCGTCTATTCGCTTAATGTTAGCTAAGGTCCAGTTAAGGATGTTGAAACTGTCGTTTGAACGATTGGATCAGCCAATATTTTTATGGATGATATTCTGTTTATTATTATTATTATTATTATTATTATTATTATTATTATTAGTAGTAGTAGTATTAATGTTTTATTATTATTATTTACTTTTTGTTTAGTTATTATTTTCTTTCAATTATTTTTTTAATTTGTGTATATCTTCTTCGGTTTTAAAGTAACGTATTTGAAATGAACGTTATCAGATGTAGATTATGGATTTGTAACTGTCAATTCTTTTGAGTCGTGATGTAGTTGCAAGTAGCGTAGTAGGGATTATTTTTTGTCTGCATTTGGAAATTAGCTCAAATCGTTCGGGAAAAGTTTTCTATGGAGTTTTTCGGTGTGTTGTTTTGTGTGTTTGAGGTTTCATATATGTTTTGGAAGTGTTGTGATATTTGCATAAATTATGTTGTTGATTCATATTTTGTGTAATTTCTGTTTACCTGAATTTCCTATTTATTTCTTCTTTTATGCAGAGATATATTTCTGGGTTTCCTCTGGATTTTTCATTTTGTTGTCATATATTGTTTTGTGTGCATTCGGACTTTGTTCTGCATTTTTAAGTGGGGGTAGTATTTGTTTATATGTTGTACAGGTAATTTTAATATTTTGTTTTTTAAACAATATCTATCTATCTATCTATCTATCTATCTATCTATCTATCTATCTATCTATCTTAAAAAATAGTTATAAGTACTTTCCAAGGCCAAAACAAATTGCTGGACAAATAATGAGGACTTATCTCAAAATGTTAACACGAAAACAAATTTTACTACGCTCTTTTGATACATGACTGACGAAGCAGATTTTTTTTCCCGCAGTAAGCTGCCATCCCGGCCTGTCCTGCTATACCCATAGCTGGAAGTCGGGAGAAGAGGAGGATTTATATTGTTGAGGCCTTGTTGGAACCAGAAATAAAGACACAAAGAGAGGAATTGTGTTAAACAAATATATTAACAAAAACAGTAATACAAAACATATAGAAACGACCAAGAATATTCTGTCTGACTGTCAGAGCTGACTGCTGGAAACTACACTCACTAAAAGGCAGTTCCTGCTCTTATATATATCTGAAAGAGTCCATGCTTGCATGGGTAAATTACCATAATACATACCTTTTCCAGGGGTATTAGCACGTAAGTGAAGGTAATGGATTCGACTGGAATTCGAACTCGGCTCTCCGATTCCTTAATCCGAGCCGCTATCGATTACTCCTTATATTGCCTCCTCCTTATATACAAGGCATATAATGCGACATACTTTAGACAAAGACTATACTTTAAACGTAACAAATAGAATAATCTGATCTCCACTCCAAAAGAAAATGATAGATAAACAAGTTAACACATTAAGTAAATAAATAATAAACAAATTTGTGGTTATGCGTGCATTCTTAGTTTGTTACCTCTCCTCGGAAATTATTTAATTTAATTTATCCTGCATCAAACTGATTGCGTACATGACGAACACAAGTCTATATCAGCCATTTTCGCTTATATTAGTGAAACTTAATCTGACACAGGGCCATATTACTGGAGCAGTGCTAATCTCTGAGATTAGCACAGTAATATCTACACTACAGCAAGGCGTTTAATATATTATCTTTCTCTTGAAGACAATAATTATTTATTAAAAAGAAAAACAAAGTATGTAGAGATTTTCCCAGGCGCAGCTTAGACGTGGCACAAGGCCGAAAGTATGGAGCATCCAGTGAGGATCGAACTCACTTTTCAGTATTAACTGATCTTGCAAGACAAGCTTGCTAGCCATTACACCACGCCGAGGTGCCCCAAAAAACAATATATGTATGGAATGTTATCTTTATCACTTCGGAAAATGTATGGGCAAAGAGTTTGAATCTACATTGTGACTATGTCGATAAATTACATATTAATGCTCTTGAAAAAGGTTTGAATACAGTTTCACAGTCTCGTTAATTATCTTGTCACTGGTCGGCCACTCGTGTGAATTAAGAAAAGAGTGTGTGAGTGAAAACATGGGCCACCAACCTCCATTAATTACTGCCCTTACCTAGAAAATAACAGTAGAAGAGTCATTTGATTCATTTTCAAAGTTGACAGATGACATTAAATCATGACGCAGTGGATGTAAAAAGAATTCAAGATGAAGAAAACCACAAAATGTACTTTTATTTTACTAAAATCAATACATTCAGAGGGAAATTACAAATACGATCAAATTCCGACGTATTGTAAAACACTAAATTAGATTAAAAAATATTAAGCCTTTAATCCGGGAACTTATTAATCCGTGGCTAACAAACTCAAAAACTATTTTCTTATGTAGCAGGCTCAGTTCTCCCTCAATTCCTCATTACTGTAGCCATATGGAAGAAAAAGCTAATTTTATTATATACAGGGTGTGATGTGTAAAGTGCCGCCATTTTATATTTTTAATTTCGCGCATGCGTGTTGTTTGTTTTTGATTTTGTCGACTGCACAATATAGTAGCGTCATCTGTGAGAAAAAAGAACACCATAACGCAATTCAATCCACCAGAAATTTGGAAACTGCATGCTGTACTGCTTGGCACTCGTACCTGAAGCTCCAATACAAACATTTCAGGGTGTTTGGGTCTCACTTTAATGAGAGAGCACAGTATTCAGAAAGAGTTGGATGACTCTAATGGTGATTACGAAGGTGTTTGGAGTGATTACTAGTGATGGTGATTTTATGTCTCCATTCATCTTCCCACAGAACCTCAGACTCAACACGATAGTGCTACCCTGGCTCAAGAGGGTGGTTACTGGCAACAGTACTCGGCATCATGCCAAATAATCAGGAGAACCCAGACATGGCTCTCAGACAATTTCTGCGACCATATTAACCCTTACATCTGACTACCTAACTGACCAGACTTCAACCCACTTGATTATTATGTGTAGGGTGCAGTTGAGCAAGAGACCAAAAAAACTCTTTGTAAAGCCAAAGATGAACTGATGGCAAGGTTTATGACAGCATACATCAATTCAAACAAGGAGGCCATCCAGAAGAGTTGCAGGAGATACTGATATTGTCTGGAGGCCGTGGTTGAAGTCAAATTTACTCTTTACTACTTCAAGATATTTTTCTGTGATTTTGGTAAATATATCTTTTAAAATGAGATGTCAGTATTATTTTCATTTTTGCGTAATTTAGACGATAGATTATCGATCGCACGCTGCATATGCATCTATTTTTCTACAAGTACCTTCTTTACATAAAAATACAACTAAAAATATTGATTATAAACAGAACAGAAAATCATATTAATGGCTAACTTACTTGCATTCATCAACATTAATTTTCTGTAAGATAATAATATTGGTACTGTGTATTCATTTGGAAATATGGAATACGAAATCTCAATATAAAACCAAATCAAGCGATATTTGTTTTTCATACAATCTACGCTTCCAGGCAAAAATATACTCCATCAAAATGAGAAACGATATTTTTAAGATAAAGATTAATGAATCATTTTAACTCTGTATCTGTCTATATTTCAGAGATGAAGTATTATGTACATTATTTACATTTTTCGGACTATTGTCCTCATCTTTGTCGCTATATTTATTACAACGTTTCGGCCGTTGTACGCTCCTGCCTTCTTCAGGTGTTTGGAATGTCG
Organism: Acanthosepion pharaonis; assembly: GCA_903632075.3. Lineage (NCBI taxonomy): Eukaryota > Metazoa > Mollusca > Cephalopoda > Sepiida > Sepiidae > Acanthosepion > Acanthosepion pharaonis. The sequence continues at coordinate 549,787 of CAHIKZ030005631.1, read as the reverse complement.
AACTGAACCCTTTATTTCGCCCACTGTCCTCGAGGACACATGGCACAGTGGATAAAAGCATTGGTTAGATCCAGTGACAAGACCCAAAGAGTGTAAATTCAATACCCGGTTAAGGCAGTGGAAAACTTTCAGAGGGAAATTAACAGGAGATAACTGATAACTGACATCCATTAAACATGCCACGTGGAAATGGAACAGTCTACCCCAGTGAGTGAAATAAAGGGTTCAGTTCGACATGCCAACCACCTGAAGAAGGCCGGAGCGTACAACGGCCGAAAAGTTGTAATAAATATGGTGACAAAGATGAGGACAATAGTCCAAATAATGTAAATAATGTGCATTTTAACTCTGTTGTTGCTAGTGTAAATATCATATGTTGTTGTTATCAGTTTCATAGTTTAACAAAAAAACTATTAAGTTATAATAAAATTATCCGTAAATACATTTTCCATGATATGAGAATAATGTTGAAATCGAAAAATTAGAATGTAGGTAGCAATTTCTTACTAATTAAAAAAAAAATGGTTCTGTTGTAAATTCCTGTCTAGTATTCAAATTTTCGAATCTTTTATGACTATTATTTTTACATGTTTGTAAAATGCGTTAGTCGTTAGGGGTATCTTTAGATATTTATAAATTCAAAATGCGAGTTAAGTAATTCAGACAGAGAGAGAGAGAGAGAGATATGAAAGTAAAAGAAAGAAATATAAAGAGAAAGAAAGAAGGAAAGAGAAAAAGAAAGAAAGAAAAAGAAGGAAAAAGAAAAAAGGAAAAGGAAAAAAGAAAGAAAAACAAAAAGAAAGAAAAAAGAAAGAAAAGAAAGAAAAAAGAAAAGAAAGAAAAAGAAAGAAAAAAGAAAAGAAAGAAAAAGAAAGAAAAAAAGAAAAAAGAAAAGAAAGAAAGAAAAAAGAAAGAAAAAAGAAAAAGAAAGAAGGGAAAATAAAAAAGAAAGAATGAAAATAAAAAAGAAAGAAAAAGAAAGAAAAAAGAAAGAAAAGAAATAAAAAAAGAAAGGAAAAATAAGAAAAAGAAATAAAAAGAATTGCGGTTGTACTCATCACCCACTGTTTTATTTGTCTAGTATCATGACAGTAGCCGAGTTTAAATTACATTTGAATCCATTATATTCACTTACGTACTCTAATACCCCTGGGAAAGGTATGATTCCTCTTCTTCTCCTCCCCCAAGCTATGGGTAAATAGCAGGTCAGACTGGGTTCTATAGTTCTATTGGGTGGCAATTAGTCTACTGCAGAAAGAAATGGCAATCTACTGCGGGAAAAAATCTGTCTTATCGGTCATGTATCGAAAGATACATGATCGCCTAAGTGTGTATCACACATGGCACATAATTGACAGATCATGGAAGGCACGAATAAGAATATGGACGGAGTTAATAGTGGCGATAAAGTTGAATTCAGGGCGTATGTCATTATTGCCAAATTGAAACACATTTCTCAAACGGAATTTGATCTTAACTCGTGGATTCCGTCGTTGCAAATTGCTCAGAACTGAAAAAGAAAAACAAAAAAAAAACAACAAAAAACAAAAACAAAACAAAAAAACAAAGCATGTTTTTATCTTTATTCAAAGGAATGTTCAATACAATCGAACTGAGAAAGTTAATGATCGAATCTAGTAGAACATTTATAGATTATGCAGTGACTTTGATCCTAACGAGGTTTGCTTTTCTTGTGGCCGTGTACCAAACTGTGTTAACCTTAGTAATTATGAAAACCAAAAAGAACACCCCCCCAAATCTACCGTGTTTGTTTTTCTATTTAGCTAACTGCTTTTTATCGTTTCCTCATAAACTTATCCATCACTTCCTATCGATAGCCTCCGTTGTACAATAGTTGATTCCACGGTAAGTGAGAGCCATTTTGAAAGAGTCATTGCATCTCTTCTGTTCCTCATATTCCGTAGAGTATGAGAGAATTTGGAATACTTTCCTACATATTGCAAATGAATTTTACAGAATAGCTGCTACCAGTCTTAACTTAAGAACCTCGGTTTTATGGATGAAAAGTCATTTCAGTGCACGTTTGAAATAATGTATTGTCTCTTGACAATTATATGCTATCTCTTTTCTTAACGCTGTTTTCCAATGAGAAATGTTTCCAGCAGAGAGAGTCGTATTTAACTGAGCCACGGGCACTTGAAAGACAACCAAAATAAGTATTTGTCATAGAAGTTTAAATAATGAGCCAGGCTGAAGAATTTGACAATGGCAAAACTAGAACAAAGCCTGCATGCATGAGGATATTAACCCGGTAAAAATGCGCAATGGCGATTAAAATTCATCTCATATTTTCAGACGATATTTCCTGTTTCCACCGAAAAATATTTTAAAGAATATACGTTGCGTTCTGATCGTTCTTGAAGTTAAGCTTCAATACCTGGTTGCAATAAACTTGACTTTTTTTGACCATTTTTTGGTTATCGTAGACAGGATTGTTAAAAGTTGTTAATAGGTTGTAATCCAGTAATTTGAAGACAACAAAATTGATGCGATATTCTAATTTTTTAAATTTTGAAAATACTAAGATATTTGTTAAAAAAATTACAGTTAGTTTTTTTTTCGTTTTATTCTCTCTTTCCCTCTCTTTATAACAATTATTAACAACTTTACATAAATATTAATTCGAAATTTTCTTCAATTTTAAGTTCATTGGACGTGGGTAAATAGATATTTATACGTGAAATTAATGATCGCTGAAAGATGTTAATCATAAAAGAAACTTTTTGTTTAAATATGATTTTTTTGTTAGCATAACTTCTAAAAAATGACAGAATAAAACTTCGTTGAATTGATTTGCAAGAATAAAACATTCAGTTCATGTTGGCAACGGAAGCGAAAAGAGGAATTGGTAGGATAGAGTGAATCTATAAGTCTTTTAATGTTTAACGGTTTACATAAAAAAAAAATGGTTTCGGCTCATTCTATTTTCTCAAATCCTTATTTTGAGAAGTGCGTAAAGCTGAGAAATTTTCGACGTCTCCCCCATACATCCAACTTACGAATGTCCATTTTTCTCAATCTCATAATAAATAAGTTGTTTGATTTATGACTGTATTTTTGTTGTTCATTCAATCAGAGTAACATTTATTTAAAAGAAAAAAAAAATTAATGGTGTCCTTTTGAGACGCCATTATTTTTTTTTTTTTTTTTTGCCTTAATAAACAAAAAAATCCCGGTCTACTTTTGAACATATGAAGAAATCTCATTCATCCTAACAAAATTTTATCTGTATGTGTGTGTATGTGTGTGAGTTTAGATAAAAAAAAAAAAAAACTGATATAATTACCAGAATTAAACTTGGTCTGGCACAGAATACAGAAAGTGTGTAGTTCAAATTTCAAAAGAAGAATTTCGTTCGCCTGCCGATTTTTAATTGGGCAGCTCTTGAAAACTTCAAAATCTATTCCAACTCCGAATTTGGCTTTAATAAGTCTTTCGATATTTCTCATCATTTAAAGGCTGTAAAAATCAAACTCTTTATAATCGTTGAAATACACCATTACTTGCAATGGGAAAAAAGAATCGTTTTCATCAAAAAACTTCACCAGATAATTGTTTTTTGTTGTTCCCAACGAATAAGGATGCTGCTTGGTTAGGAAATATTGTAAATTCAACACAAATTATTTGCATTATTCGGACAATTGTCCTCATCTTTGTGGCCATATTTATTACAACGTTTCGGCCGTTATACACACCGGCCTTCTTCAGGTGGTTGGAATGTCGAACTGAAACCTTTATTTCGCTCACTGGGGTAGAGTGTTCTATTTCCAAGTGCCATGCTTAATGGATGTCAGTTATCTTTTGTTAATTCTCCTCTGAAATTTCTCCACTGCCTTAACCGGGTATTGAACCCACACTCTTTGGGTCCTGTCACTGGATCTAACTAACGCATTTATCCACTGTGCCTTATGGAAACTTTGTAACAAATATGGCGACAAAGATGAGGACAATAGTCCGAATAATGTAAATAGTGTATATAATACATCATTTCAGAAATATAGACAGATACTGAAAGGCCGAAACGTTATGATAAATATGGCAACAAAGATGAGGAGAATAGTCCGAATAATGTAAATAGTGTACATAATACATCATCTCAGAAATATAGACAGATACTGAAAGGTTGAAACGTTATGATAAATATAGTGACAGAGATTAGGACAATAGTCTGAATAATGTAAATAGTGTACAGAATACATCATCTCAGAAATATAGACAGATACTGAAAGCTTGAAACGTTATGATAAATATAGTGACAAAGGTTAGGACAATAGTCGGAATAATGTAAATAGTGTACATAATACCTCATCTCAGAAATATAGACAGATACTGAAAGGCCGAAACGTTATGATAAATATAGTGACAAAGATGAGGAGAATAGTCCGAATAATGTAAATAGTGTACATAATACATCATCTCAGAAATATAGAGAGATACTGAAAGGCCGAAACGTTATGATAAATATGGCGACAAAGATGAGGACAATAGTCCGAATAATGTAAATAATGTACATAATACATCATCTCAGAAATATAGAGAGATACTAAAAGGCCGAAACGTTATGATAAATATGGCGACAAAGATGAGGACAATAGTCCGAATAATGTAAATAGTGTACATAATACCTCATCTCAGAAATATAGAGAGATACTGAACTTCACATCTTAAGCTTCGTTTTAAATAAAGAATCATGTTGTATCTCTTTTTCTATGTACCATGCACATTCAGAGCGTTGGAGATCCAGTCCTTTGTAGCTATTAGTCATTTTGCTATCTCTCCTATTCCCCCTTCTGCCAACCATTTACCCACACTCGTTAGGCAGGGGTTAGAAACTGTTTTTGTCTGTCCCTTTTTATCTTGTGAATGTCAATTTTTCCCAGCCTTCTTTCTTCATTATGTAACCTAGAACTTTCTCTTTGTAATTCTATATGTAAGTGTTCTTTTTGTTTCCATTTTCTCTAAAACTACCCCGTTGCTTACATGTTAATTCCATGGTATCTAAGTATCCTTCTTAGAACCAGTTTTCTGTTCTTTCAGGCTTTTACGTCTTGTGTGAGGAGATTATCTAGCATTCCCTGCTGTATAGGAAGACTTATATTACATAACAGTTCAATACCCTTTTCTTTTTTTTTTCTAACGGCATTTTCCTGTTTCTTAATACTTTGCTTAGCTTTTGGATCACATTTTTCGCTATCGCAATGCGCCTCCGGATTTCGGTGTCACGCCTTCCGCCCTTCTCAGATATTTAATTTTTGTTATAAAATTTTTGTTAATAGATATTAAGTAAATTTTTAGCATTAAATTTTATACTTAATAGATTTTGGTATCTTCAATTTGTAATTTGCATGTTGAACTGCTGTTGACAGCCATAGTTTCTGTCTTCTTACAAGTGATATTTAGTCCTTTCCTTGCTTTCTTTTACTACCCTGTTTATCCATTCCTGCAATTTTCTTTTTGTGTCTGTTGTCAACACAGTAACATCTGCATGTCTAATGTTGAGATTGTGGCCGACAATAGTAAATCCTGTTAGGGGTTCTAATTCCTTCCAGATGATTACATTGTAATGGTTGTATAAGTCTGGTGATATGATACATCCTTGTCTTAAACCTCTTTCTATTTTTGTGTGTTGTCTATTTTCTATCCGTATGCAGGCGTTTGGCTCTAAGTTTTAAATTCTGTATTATTCTTCTCAAATAAACCAAGCTTCCCTAGTAGTTCAAATAGTTCTTTGTGATATACTTTATCAAATGTTATTGAATAATCTATAAAATATAATTGTGCACTCATTCGTATTTCTATTGCTTTTCTGGGTATGAATATTATATTCCTTGTCTCAATGTCTTTAACGGACCAGTATTTTTCTCGATTTATTTCGTGATTAATTCTGTTGTGCCCTCTATTCATCAGAAGGCAGCGCTATTAAAATGGTTCTACTTGGGTCTTCCGGTATATCACCACTGTTGTATATTTCATTATTATGTCTGTAAATTTTCCAATGGCATCACCAATTCCATCTGTGGTTGTTTTATTCTTATTCATATTTTAATATTTCTAGCCTTTTGATCTTTCTGATTATTGCAGTTTGTCTACTTTCGTCATGGAAGTGGTTGCCGGTGTAATCGTCCTATCCTAAGTATTTTTCTTGATTTGTTACGAGTGTTCTGACCTTGGATTTTTTGATCTTGTTAATGAACAAGTCCTATTAATTCTCTTATTCTTTTATGCATACCTACATTCATTTTACTAATGTTCACCCAATACATCGTCTAAGAGCCACTCAATGTAGAGGATCACGGCGTGGTGGTTTATTATGATAAATAAAGGGAAAAAAGTGAAGTTATTAGAGCTATACAGGAAAGATAAAGTCTCTCTCTAGACTTCGAGAAGTCATGATATAATTTGTGAATAAAATTCCAGAGTTCTGTCGGAGATGTTAGAAGTATAGTATAGAAGTAGACTTTAGAAGGAACTGGAAACTAAATCATAAATAGCAAACAAGGGATAAACCTCTATTTCTATTAAAGAAACTGGGGAGGAGTGTGAACAGGACGATAGGCGAACTTATTTATCTGTATTAGGGATTGAGGGAAAAATAATTAGTGAATAAAAATTCAGAGTTTCAGGCGCATATGCTAGTGATATAGAGGTTATGTGGACTTTAGAAGGAATCGAAAACCCAGTCCTAAACAGGAAACAAGGGATAAACCTCTCATCCTGTTCAAAAGTCCAGGGTGGAGTTTGAACCGGACGATAAAAAACAGTCTCAGTCTTCCTAAAAGATTATCGGAAAAGATACAAAAGATCTGTAGTTCGTATAACATCAGGACAACCTTCAATAGTGGTTCAACACTTCGCAGATACATCTTTCGCATAAGCACCCCCCCATAAAAGAAGGACATGATTAAGGACTGTATGTACGCCCTCCCAAGAAAATGTGGTAAGAAATACAAAGGAGTAAAAGGCCGCCCCCATAAGGTAAGAGTATCTGGAATGAGGTTGAAATAATAGAGAACAGCAATGGAAAATACGAAAACTGAAGAAATCAACGCATATACAAGGCTGCAGAAATCTCCTAAGCCGGCCAAGCATAGAAATAAATACAATATGGGAACCAGTAATACGGAGTGCTAGAGAAAAGCAATAATAAAAACAAAAATTGTAATATGAGATCTGCTAAAAATTGTTACTGAGCGATTAGGGTTATAATTCCCCAAAATTCATACACTGGTGTACTCAAGAACACACGGCCTCGTGGATAAAAGCGTTGGTTGAATATAGTGACTTGACTGAAGGAACTCGTGAATTCAACATGAACAAAAACTTGGAGAATTGAATAAAAAAGAACATAACTGATACCGAGACGTCATGAAGAGGCATGGCACGTGGAATTAGTATTAAACAGTTTAGTTCGAAATTCCAATCACCTGAAGAAGGTCGGAGCGTGCAACGATCGAAACATCGTGACTATGGCAACGAAGATAAGGACAACAGTTCGAACAATGTAAATAGTAATATTTCGTATGATGCTTCTTTTAATGTCTCGCTTCGAATTTTCGTTCATTGTATGTAACTCTCCTGATTTAAATCCAATCGAGAAACTGTGGTCAAACTGCAAGGAATTACTTCGGTGAATGGACATACGAACACAGTGGCAAGCCTCACCATTGAACAAATCAAAGTACTATAGACTGGCCCGGAAAATCTCTTGATTTAAATCTAATCGAGAATTTGTGGTCAACCTGCATGGAATGACTTCGTGGAATGGACATACGAACAAACTGGCAAGCCTTACCAGTGAACAAATCAAAGTACTATCGACTGGCCCGGAAACTCTCCTGATTTAAATCCGATCAAGAATCTGTGGTCAATCTACAAGCAATGAATTTGTGGAATGGACATACAAAGTATTAACATGTGCATTGGTTCATGTTTCATTGGAAAAATAGGAAAAAATGTAAATAATAAACGGAATTATTCGTTTTGTTTCAATCAATTTGCACAATTCTACTGAATTGAGCGAGGCAGATGACTTTTATACAACCATTGTAGAACTAGTACCTCAAGAATAACTTTTAAATCTATCCATATACTTTATCACATTCGAGTAATTTTGAAAATCTATTGTATTGCAATTTGGTCTTGACACTCTTCCGTTCACTAAGGTTACATATCACTGGAATGTGCTCTCACCCACATTGAGCAATCGGGTACGATTTATGGTGTAAAACTACATTCTCGGATCTCTTATTGATCGTTAAGTAGTCGATTTGGTTCTTCCTTTTTCCTTTTAGGCTTCTCCATGTCTGTATATATCTTGGGTGTTCTTCAAACTAAGGAGTCGCGTAGTAGATGATTCTTCACCGTGCAACACTGGAACAATATTTTCGCGTTCATTCCGAGTACCTAGTTTGAATTAGCGTGTCATTTCATTATCTTACTCCTTCCTTGCTTTAGTATTCAGATCTTCCATGAAGATTGTAATTTCCTGTGATTTGCATTGAGCGTTGGCATTGTCTAGCTTACAATAAGAATATCAATTTTGTGCTCTCTGGATATAAAACTACGATGGATAAGTCAAAAGGCTTCCCTTTGAGTTATAATTACAAGAAATCTAACAGACAGCAGAAAATAACCCAGAAAAAATTTCTTCCTGTCTAGGTTTGATATAAATCCGACTCACCTCTGTTATTCTATCCTCCTGCATATATGATCCGGTGATTAACACTAAAGAAATCTCAAATGTTTGTCGACCCAAACGCCTTATCTATTAACCTGTTTATTTCCGGCTTTATATTCACTAAATGGTCATAGTAATTTACTATTCTGACATTCCATATATACTGAGTGGACTTGAATAATAAAATATTTCCAAAATTAATATCAGAATTTTGATTAAGGTGAAAATCGTACAATATATTGCACATATCACGAGAATAAATGTTATATATCTATGAATATATATATATATATATATATATATATATATATATATATATATATATATATATATAAATATAGATAACTAGACTCTTTCCCTGACAATCCGTTTAGGTGAAACCTAGGTAGGTTTGTCTGGCTCACTAGGTGTATATATATATATATATATATATATATATATATATATATATGAAACATATATATGATATATATCTGATATATATCTTTGATATCTGTATATATATATGATATATATCTGATATATATATATATATATATCACATATATATTTCTATACATGATATATATATATATCTGATATATATATACAATATATATTACATATACATCATATTATGATATTTATATATATACACGATATATATCATATATTTATATATATATATGATACATATATATATATATATCTGATATATATATGACATATATATAGAATTATATCTGATATATATATATATCACATATATATTTATATACATGATATATATATATCGATATATACCATATATATATTATATATACATCATATATTTATATATATACGATATAGATCATATATATATATGATATATATATATCATGTATATATGATATATATATATATGATATATATATATATAAATATATATATATCAAAAATAAAAAACACTTCTTAATACTAAGTAGAGCGTTATATATATATATATATATATATATATATATATATGTCGTTCTCGCGTGGTATGACATCATAGAACCGCATCATGATGTTACGCTCTGCGCATGCTCTTGCGTGACCGTTATCATCTCTGCATATGTAATATATATATATCAATATATTTTATATAGGATATATATGATATATATGTATGACATATAATTATATATATATATATATATATATAGGATACATATATCATATATATATATATATATATATATATATATATATATATATATATATATATATATCATTTTCAAGTGATAATTTTTTGATTGAATTTAGCAATGTAGTAAATCCACGAATATTTTCTTGTGTTTTTCAGTTAAAGTGACATGGACTATAGTATATGGTCCAATTAATAGAGTGATATGTTATTTTTAGAATGTCTTATTTATTGATGTTTATACAGTTTAGAAATGTGCGGTCTGGCAGTGTTCAAACAACACAAATCATTACTTGAAATATTCAAACTAGCATTGCGAAATCACACGTTCCGAGATTGTATAACGCTCAACATTCTTAAAATATATTTCGGTCAAGAATATATTTATTTATAGTTTACCTGGAAATGGAATAATAACGACCTGAGGATGAAAATACGATATTGTTGAAAGTACTAGCGACCCTGAAAACCATGTCCATCTTACAATTTTAAGGATCGCAGCATTCATCGTATTTTTAGTAAGTTAATGCTTTATTAAGTTTCTTAATAAGGAGATTTCGCCATTAATTACATAAACATTGCTGATTAATTCTTTGTACCATTACGTCTCTATAATATATATACTGCACAATCTAATACATTTATATAATGTATATATATCTATATATTTTATATATATTATATAAAAGATATACATATTATATATATGATACATATATATATATATTGTATGCATTACACATATATAGACAATATATTATATATATGATATATATAATGTTTGTGATATATATATTATAAATATATATCATATATATATATATATTAAATATATTATGTATATAATATATATATGATACATGATAAATATATATATATATATATATATATATATACATGGTATATATATAATATATATATGATATAAAATAGTATTAATATACATATATTATATATAAGATATATGCATATATATGATATATGTATATTCTATATATATGAATTACATGTATATATATATTATATATTATATACATATTATATATAATACACATTACATGATATATATTTTCTAGATGTATTATTTAGATTATATATATATTATATGATATATAGATGATATATATCAAATGAAATATATCTGATATATATGCATTTATAAATGTATATATTATATATATGATATATATACATGTGTCTGACGTATATTTTATATATGATATATTTTATATATATATTATATATATCTATATATTATATATCATATATATATGGTCAATATATGATACATTACATATATATATATATATTATACATTACATATATATAAATAAATTATACATGATATATAGATGATATACATTGTATATATATATATATATATATATATATATATATATATATATATATATATATATATATACATACACCAAATCGGTTATGTTTCGATCCAGACTTGAGGCATTCGGTTATCTAATCGCAGTGAAGAACTGTGATACTGCGAAACAGTACTGTCTGTGAATAACATATATATATATATATATTTGAAGATATTTTTGTGGGTACAAAATTTAATGATCGAAATAAAAGTATAAAATTTAATACTACTAGACATATTAAAAAGTATTAAATAATAAAAAAAAAAAAATACTTTATACTTTTATTTCGATCATATATATATATATATATATATATATATATATATATATAAAAAATTGAGCGGGGTGAAAATATATTCGGACAAATGAATGTTTTTTTATTCGTTCTATTTACAACTAATGAATAAACATACTTTTCATATAATTAACTGTACACAGATGCATAATAACCAAATATGCATCGTCAACCGAAAAAAATATCATTTAATAGAAATAAGTTTTTCCCCATTTTAATGTGTGAAAAAATATTCATGCAATACACAAAAACGAGTACATAATCTTCATTTAATACCTTGTAGAATAGCCATTATTCACTTCTACATCAACCTAGCTCTTCTTGTAGTTCTCAATGTTTTGCAAATTTAATTGTTATTTTTTCCATTCTTCTTCGCACATAATCTTCAGATCCGGGATATTTGTTAGCGAATTCTGCATGTTTACTTTATTTTTACCAAGCCATTTCTAAATAGATTTTGCAGTGTGCGTGCTTACGATCATTATATTTTTGGAAGATCCAATTAATCAGATATTCAAGTTTCTGAAACGAAATCATAATATTTGCTTCCAAAATATTTTGATATGCCGCGGCATTTATTGTATTGCCACTATTTTTTACTATTAAATTCATTCTGTTTCTGATATGTTGCTATTACCTTTTGCAGAAAATCATCCCCAAACCGTGATGCTGCCACCACTAAATTTCACTGTCGAAACTTTTTTTGTTTGTTTGAAGACATTGTTATCTTTTCTCTGTACATGATTTCTAGAATTACGTCCAAACAACACAAGTTCGGTTTCGTCCATAATAATCTTTGACAATACCGTTTTTTATTTATCCTTATCTTTACAAACGGATTTCAATCTGACACCCCCTCTGTAGAGTTTTCTGAGAGGAAGTGTGATTTTAGATAGTTTCTATGAATTTCATTGCTTATTGTCCGTTTAGTGACACAGATTCCTGATGAAAGCAAATCTTTCTACAATACTTGACCAATAAACCAATTTTTGTTTAATTTGACATGCTGGTGGATCTTAAAGATGTTCGTGAAACAGCTTCTTTTCAGCTGTTTTGAGTATCTTTTTCGCAATGAATGAAACAATGGTAATAAATGATATATTTGCGTTGTCTGAGATTTTTCCTGTAACATTTATGTTCTTTTGAGAGTTTAACAATCAGTTGTTCTTTGAGAATTTTGGTAATTTTCACCTCTTGTCATGATAATAAACTTCTGAACAAATATCAGTTACAAAATCTTCTGCTTGTATTTTTAGGCTACAAATAACTACTGATAACATTATTATAACATTCTAGAATATTCCATTTGAATAAACTAGAGTATTAAACGAATTTAAATGTTATAAAATCTGAAATTTGAATTGTACGAATATTTTTTTCACAATTAAAATGAATAAATGGGTTATATTTCTACTAAATAATGTTTTTTTGTTTTCTGCATATATATATATATATATATATATATATATATATATATATATATATATAGGTAGATAGATAGATAGATAGATAGATATACGATGTGTATATATCTATGATATATACATGATATATATATTTTATATTAGATATATCATTTATGAAATATATATATTATATATGTATTATATATTTGATATATATTATGTATATTATATATGATATATGTACCATATATATATGATATATATAATATATGTATATGATCGCTACATATAGATATGATATATGAATATTATATATACGTTATATTATATATTATTTATTTATTATACATATATTACATATTTTTTTATATTTATAGTATATATCTTTTTACATATATTATGTATATGATATATGTATATATATATTATATATATTTACATATCTATCTATCTACCTAGCTATATATATATATATATATATATATATATATTTATGTGTGTGTGTTGTGATAAACCCTCTTACAGTATAATGAATTCTTCATTCTCTCATAAATACAAACGGTGGAAGAGTGGTGAAGTGGAATGGAGTAGTAGACACAGTACTAATCTACTTATTACTAACACTATTGTTTTGTATATATCTTCAATATACTTTTTCAACCTACCTTCGTCTTCCGTTTCTTTCTTTCTGGGCCCTAAACAGTTTATGTTTATTTATTTGTTTATGGTTAGAGCGTATGTTAATATAAATAACGCCATTGAATTCAATACTCAGACGCGACGTTAATTTAATTAGTAATCGTCAGGCCAAATGCGATGTGTTTTTGATCGATTATTCACTTATACATGTCAGTGGGTAGTCTATTGTATCATTCTAACTGTTATTTTGGTTTTATGTTAAACCATTTGTATATATATATATATATATATATGTATGAGTGTGCGTGTGTGTGTGTGTGTGTGTGTGTTGGTAAGTAACAATTAGCTCATCTACTTTTAACCATCCTTCAATAAGTGACATGATCATTTTATTTTATATCATTTTATGTCTGTGATTTCTGGCATTATTATCATAGACATTATAAACATTTTAGTCGTATTGTTATATTATATGCTGTGTTCGATTAAACATTAGGAGCACGCGGAGAATCTGTAAAATTCTTTAAATGATAGTAAATTTCTAATAGTCCTTGACTTGTAACTGGAGATCCTTTGATCAAACAGTACCTGTCCATTTTACAAAAAAATTCATATCAAAGTTTACATTATGATTTTTTTTCTACCCAAACCGTTGGAATAACTGATTTTTTAATCACAAACACACGTGAAATAAGAGTTATTGTATCGTCCATTTTCTGTAGAAAGGAATGTCTTTGTGGACTGAACATACGAATTACTAACATGTGCACTGCATCATTAGAAAAATACGAATAAGAAAGTAAATAACAATGGAATTATTCGTTTCGTTTCAATTAATTTGCACAATTGTATATATATATATATATATGTGTGTGTGTGTGTATATAAATAAAAAGAAAGAACAGTAAGATATATAATCCAGTGTTCTTATAGATATTTTTATTTTTACAAAATAGTGCTCAATGTAAATTTACAGAGCATTAATATTATAAATTAATTGATTTAAAATATGTTTTTTTTCCCGCTACACAGTTCTAACCATGTTTCAAAAATGGAAGCTAAAAGCCCCAAATTTAATTTTGTAATTAAATTAAAGACATTAGTTCCATTTCCTCCTCAAGCGAATTTTGGAGTAACTTTTAAAATTACTGGGTTTTAAAGACACAGCTAAAATCATAATTCATGTTTCCAAGGTTACAGATGAATTCATTTTACTAGACGAGGGGTTGTCTGGGTGTTAATGTATGCTACGTTTTGGTAGTGCGTAGGGATATATTTTTCAATGAAATCTAACATCCGTTAAAAGCGTGTCGTCTGGATTTTTAAAAAAAATTATTGTTAACGGCAAAGATTCTTACGGTATTTTTTCCTTCGTTTATTTAAAGATCTTTAGGGGGTGTTTAGGTTAGAATACTTTTTATTTAACTACGATTTGAAATATTTTTACTTTTAATTTTTAATATACTATATTTCTTTCAAGAACAATTAAATGTAATGAGAATCCCTTAGAGTTTGTAGAATTATTATCACATCAAGTATATTACGATTTTTAAAAATTTTTATATTTAAAAATTATTTAAGTAAAATTTTCTTTTTTTGCACTTACGGCAAAATCTAATTTTATTTATTTATTTAATTACAATTTTAAAAAAATTAGGTTAGAATTCATTTTAATTAACTACAATTTTAATTACAACTTTAAAATATTTTCATTGTTAGTTTTTATAGACTATATTTCATTTAATAGACGTAAATGTATTAGAATTACTTACTGTAAGTAAAATTATTTTTCCATATCAAGTATATCTCTATTACTATTTAAAAAAATTTAAATTAAATATTATTTAAGTAAAATTTTTGGCACTTACGGCAAAAAAGTTAATTCATTTCTCTGATTTAGTAAACTTTTTTTTTTGTATATATAAACTTAGTAATATATAGTTGCACATGTATGTACAAAGGACATGGGTCATTCAATGGCCTACATCCTCTAGCTTTTCGTCATAATTTCATTTTTGGTAGGTGTTTTATTGGATATATTTGAGTGTCGGTATTACTTTTTGAGATGTGTTTAGGTTAGAATACGTTTTATTTAACTACAATTTTAAAAGGTGTTTAGGTTAGAATTGGTATTAACTACAATTGTAAATACAACTTTAAAATATTTTCACTGTTATTTTAATAGTCTTTTTTTTATGAAAAGCCAAGTAAATGTAATAGAATTACTTACAGTATATAAAATTAATTTTTCATCTTAAATATAAGTATGTATATTACCTGATCGCACTTTTATAAATTTATTTTTATTTTTAATTTTTAAATATTATTTAACGAAAATTTTTGACAATGACGGCATAAAATAGCTATATCATTTTTCTGGTTCAGTAAATTTTTATTTTTTATAAACTTAGTAATATATAGTTTCTCATGTATGCACAAAGGGCATGGGCCATTTAATGACCTACATATTCTAGATTTTTTTATTAACTTCCATTTTACTGTAGGTGTTTTATTTGATTCTTTTAGGTGCCAGAAGTATTTCGATAGAGATGTTTGATTTTTATATTTATTTATCCTAAATGAGGTTTGATGTTGGTTGAATCTTTTTGTGAACTAATGGCTAGTGCAACCTATATATATATTTATTTTTTGCGGACTCTCATGCGAAGAGATATTGCATTGGTATACTATTGATTCAGTGCGACATTTATTTTGTAGAGGGCAATTATGAGGGTTTCTACAGTTACATAATTTTTGTTTATTTTCATCAGTTTTTATTTTTATTCTTCCATTGTCTAATCTTTTTTGATTTTGGTATAAGTGTTTGTTTAAGATATCAGCATTATGGTTCTTAATAATTTTTTCTAAGTTTTCCGTACAGCTGTAACTCAATTTTAGTGTGTTTTTATTGAAAATAGTACTTAGTTTACTTTCACTAGGAAAATGCTTGACTATTAATGCGAGGAATTTTTGTCCTAATTTGTTCTTTACCATTTGGTTGTATGGGGGCGTATACCAAATTATTTTTCTACATCTGTTTTTTCTATGCTTTGCATTTTCATATTTTATATAAGTTAGTTTTGGGTTTTTGTAGCCACTCTCTTTTAGAGCCTTATTATAGGAATTGATATGCTCATCGAAAATCTTATCATTTGCTGAATTTGTACTAATTCGTTTACTGATAGATAACGGTATATGTTTAATTATAGATGGGGGGATGATTCGATTTAGGGTGTATATATCAAGGATTGGTGTTGGGTTTTTTATAAGGTGTGTATGTATTTTTATTTAGATCTAATGTTATATCAAGGAAGTTCACTTTTTTAAGTTTAGGGCTAACCGTAATTTTTAAGCCCATGCTTTTAAATTCTTTATATAAAACCTTTCTAATTCTATCTATTTTAAAGTTAGTTGAGTTTCTAATAACCATAAGTCCATCGTCTCTGTACAAACCAATGTCATTTATATTCATATCACGGTGCGCTGTAAGGTTGTATAATATAAAAAGACCAATGAGATCAGAAGACTCAGCTGAGTCTAGTGATCCCATTGTGATGTCAAAGTGGTCATAAGAATTCTTAATCCATTGCTCACCTTTGTGTATAAGTACCGATTTTTTCGCATATAGAATAATGTTCTTTTCATCATCTGTAATATCTGTATAGTGGGTGGAAAAATCCATCGCATTCATAAATAGTTCTTTAGATATTGATTGGTAATAATTATCAATATCAAACTGCATCAGTGTACAGTTGTTCTTTTCTTTTATGTTAGTAAACCAGTTTATCACTTCCTTGGTATTAATCCAAAGTTTCAGGCTTATTTTTTCTTTAATTTGTTTATTTACCCTTTCAAGGATCATTTCACTGATTTTTCCAATATCCGGTCTTGTAGAATTTATTATCCTTGTAGTGGGATTAGCCTCAAAATCTGGTTTATGGTCCTTTAAGGTTATGTAGCATTCTTTTTTATATAGTTTCCCTACTCTATCACTGATCTTTAGTTTATCAGTGATTTCTTTACTGCTAGTATTGATATCCTGAACTATGTTGAGGTCATTTTTATTCGCTTTCTTGTAGTTCTTATGTAAGTCCTTATTTATTAGGTCGTTGTATTCCTTTATGGTTGTTTTATAGAGGTTTCCAGTTATGTCGGATTTTACTAAAATTTTGTTTGTAGCGTGAATGTCTTTTACTATCTTATCTAGGCGTTTCTGAAAGTAGCATTTCTTATGGAAATTTATGTTGTTGATTATTTCCAGTAGATCCTTTTCGGAAGCGGACAAACTATGAATAAATGGTGCTGCTTTTTTACTGTTAAAACAGTAAATTTCCTTGTAGTTTTTGTTTTGTGATTCGTTCTGATTAAGGAAGAAGTAAGCTCTCCATCTTATCCTACGTATGAGTTACTCTGTTTTTTTCATTAATATCACGAAATATTCCTTTCTATTGGTATTAGGAATGTTCCTCAGAGAAATTCCGAAATTAATTTTCTCCATATTGTCTTCTTGTTAAAAATAAAGATTTAGAGTGCTCGACTTTGATTAGGAGCCAATGTATATATATATATAAATAAAAAGAAAGAGCAGTAAGATATATAATCCAGTGTTCTTATAGATATTTTTATTTTTACAAAATAGTGCTCAATGTAAATTTACAGAGCATTAATATTATAAATTAATTGATTTAAAATATGTTTTTTTCCGCTACAGTTTTTACTTCTACATGAATGATATGAAGCATTTACTTCTACATGAATGATATGAAGCATTTACTTCTACATGAAAGATATGAAGCTTTTACTTGTATATGAATGATATGGAGCATTTACTTCTATATGAATGATATGAAGCTTTTACTTCTACATGAATATATAATGATTTACTTCTAATTGAATGATATGAAAATTTGCTTTTACTTCTTTTACTTTCATGATGAAGCTTTTACTTCTACATGAATTTATGATTTTTTAATTCTATTAATGATATGGAGTTACTTTTAAAATGATTGAAGCTTTTACTTCTACATGAATGATATGGAGCATTTACTTCTACAGATGAATTCATTTTATGATTATAATTTTTATATTTAAATGAATGATTTGGCATTTAAATCTAAATTGCTTTTTTACTTCTACATTTGATATGAAACATTTACTTCTACATGAATGATGTAGGCATTTAAAAACATATGATAAATCAATTAATCTACATGAATGATATATATATATATATCTACATAATGATATATATATATTCTACATGAATGATATGAAAATTGCTTAATATGAATGATATGAAGCTTTTATTCTAGTTGATTGATATGAGTTTTTTAGTCCCACTATAATAAAACACCGATATACGCAACCATATATAAATCTAAAATTTAAAAAATAATCAGTTTATCTGGCGATCGCAAAACAGATAAAGACAATCCATATTTTAACATTTCTGGAAATTGTATTTTGAAGACGTTTTGGGATTCAACCTAAAATGATTAAGTATTAAATTCATCTTTCTACTACATTTGCATGATAATGACTTTTCTGAATTCATACCGCTTACATTTGGCCTTCGTATGCAAAAAAATAAGACCAATATGGATTTTATAGAGATAGAATCAATTATATTTGATTAATGTCGTCTCATACATTAAAGTGTAGTAATTTTTACATTAATTATTCAGATTAGGATCCTCAGCTTGCTTGTTTCAATCGTATTTCGCTTGTATAAATCAATGTAATTACTGACTCAACAATTACAACAATTGGCATACGAAAATAAATGAAGAAACAAATAAACTCGTGAAGTCTGGAACAAATACCGTATAGAGGGTTTGAAATTGCTGTCCCTTGTAGAGACGCTTTAATAATCCTTGGAGCCGAATTTGCGAGATTAATACGTTCTTTCATTCGAGCAGCAAATAATTAAAGCATCTTGCATTTCTTCACCTATTTGAAACCGCATTTTGAATTTCAAAGCTGATTTTGATTTCTTTATGTTCTTAGAACCCAGATCATCATCCAGACTGTAGTTTCCAGATATCTTCGATGCCAATTGTTTTATACAAAACTTTAAACAGTTTAGGCAATTGAATTGGTCCCCTGTCTTGGCTTTGGTTCTACAGAACATAAAGACGATCTGGGTCAAAGCTTTGAAATAATCTGAATAATTAATGCGAAAAATTCAAATTTTGCGACATTAATCAAATAATTGATTCTATGGTCCAGTTAACTGACATAAATTGCTTATTTGCTTTTCGCTCGAATGAAAGAATTAAGCTCGGTATTCAATCCAGCTGCAAGGATTATTTACATCTCTCCATTTAGGTAAGCTGTATTCATAATACTTAACGATAACCCTAGGTTGAATATAGGCTTCTTCAAAATCTAGTTCCAGAAATTTTTCAAAATGGTTATAATGTCTTTATCTGTTTGAATCGTTATTAAACGCATTATTTTTCCAAAATCCAAATATCGTTGCTGAAACATTTTAAACTATTTGGGACTAAAAACTCATGAATCATTCATGTAAGTTAATTACATATCATTAATGTATGAGTTCGACATTAATCATATATATATGATTCTATATATCTATAAAATATTACGAATTGATTTAAAATGTGTTTTTTCATACATCATTCTAATGTAAATTCAAAATGAATCAAAAGCTAAATGCGTCATTATCCAGCGTAATAAAATTAAATCATTCATAAGAAAAAATTATTGGGTTTTATTTTAACAGCTAAAATCTTATTTTCATGTTTCAATCCAAAACGTCTTTTTAGAAGTAAATATCATTTTTGTATATTTAAATGTTTATATAGGTTTCTATGTAAATTCAAATGCTTTATCATGTAAATGCAAAATTTCTTCAAATCATTCATGTAAAATTATTTGTTCATTCATGTAGAAGTAAAACAAAAAATAATTATTTATAATTTTAGAAGTATCATTATGGAAGTAAAAAAACTCATATCATTCATGTAGAAGTAAATGCTTTATATATTCATGTAGAAGTAAAAACTCATATCATTCATGTAGAAGTAAATGCTTCATATCATTGATATTATCATATGTATAAGTAAATATATATATCATATATGTAGAATAAATATATCATATCATA
Organism: Acanthosepion pharaonis; assembly: GCA_903632075.3. Taxonomy (NCBI): domain Eukaryota; kingdom Metazoa; phylum Mollusca; class Cephalopoda; order Sepiida; family Sepiidae; genus Acanthosepion; species Acanthosepion pharaonis. The sequence goes on along the minus strand of CAHIKZ030005631.1, from coordinate 529,094 downwards.
GAAGTAAAAGATTTATATCATTCATTTCCGTAAATATATTTCATGTAGAAGTAAAAATGGATATCATTCATGTAGAAGTAAATGCTTCATATCATTCATGTATAAAAGTAAATCATTTGTAGAAGTAAATGCTTCATATCATTCATGTAGAAAAAAAGCTTCATATCATTCATGTAGAAGTAAATGCTTATATCATTCATGTAGAAGTAAAATTTCATATCATTCATGTAGAAGTAAAATGCTTCATATCATTCATGTAGTAGTAAATGCTTCATATCATTCATGTAGAAGTAAATGCTTCATATCATTCATGTAGAAGTAAAAGCTTCATATCATACATGTAGAAGTAAATGCTTCATATCATTCATGTAGAAGTAAAAGCTTCATATCATTCATGTAGAAGTAAATGCTTCATATCATTCATGTAGAAGTAAAAGCTTCATATCATACATGTAGAAGTAAATGCTTCATATCATTCATGTAGTAGTAAATGCTTCATATCATTCATGTAGAAGTAAATGCTTCATATCATTCATGTAGTAGTAAATGCTTCATATCATTCATGTAGAAGTAAATGCTTCATATCATTCATGTAAAGTAAAAGCTTCATATCATTCATGTAGAAGTAAATGCTTCATATCATTCATGTAGAAGTAAAAAGCTTCATATCATTCATGTAGAAGTAAATGCTTCATATCATTCATGTAGAAGTAAAAACTTCATATCATTCATGTAGAAGTAAATGCTTCATATCATTCATGTAGAAGTAAAAGCTTCATATCATACATGTAGAAGTAAATGCTTCATATCATTCATGTAGAAGTAAGAGCTTCATATCATTCATGTAGAAGTAAATGCTTCATATCATACATGTAGAAGTAAATGCTTCATATCATTCATGTACAAGTAAAAGCTTCATATCATTCATGTAGAAGTAAATGCTTCATATCATACATGTAGAAGTAAAAGCTTCATATCATTCATGTAGAAGTAAATGCTTCATATCATTCATGTAGAAGTAAAAGCTTCATATGATACATGTAGAAGTAAATGCTTCATATCATTCATGTAGTAGTAAATGCTTCATATCATTCATGTAGAAGTAAATGCTTCATATCATTCATGTAGAAGTAAAAGCTTCATATCATACATGTAGAAGTAAAAGCTTCATATCATACATGTAGAAGTAAATGCTTCACATCATTCATGTAGAAGTAAAAGCTTCATATCATACATGTAGAAGTAAATGCTTCATATCATACATGTAGAAGTAAATGCTTCATATCATTCATGTAGAAGTAAAAGCTTCATATCATTCATGTAGAAGTAAATGCTTCATATCATTCATGTAGAAGTAAAAGCTTCATATCATACATGTAGAAGTAAATGCTTCATATCATTCATGTAGAAGTAAAAGCTTCATATCATTCATGTAGAAGTAAATGCTTCATATCATTCATGTAGTAGTAAATGCTTCATATCATTCATGTAGAAGTAAATGCTTCATATCATTCATGTAGAAGTAAAAGCTTCATATCATTCATGTAGAAGTAAAAGCTTCATATCATTCATGTAGAAGTAAATGCTTCATATCATTCATGTAGAAGTAAAAGCTTCATATCATTCATGTAGAAGTAAATGCTTCATATCATTCATGTAGAAGTAAATGCTTCATATCATTCATGTAGAAGTAAAAGCTTCATATCATTCATGTAGAAGTAAATGCTTCATATCATTCATGTAGAAATAAAAGCTTCATATCATTCATGTAGAAGTAAATGCTTCATATCATTCATGTAGAATAACTGATTGAATACTTTCTTGTTGACTTTCTATCTCCATAGTTATTATGCGAAAGGGAAATTAAGAAAGGACAGAAGGGGCGTCGAATATTCAAACAATTGTAAGTGGCATGGCCTTTGATGTGATTTACATATAATGTCGTTTTCCATAGTTCAATGTTATATTTAAGGAAATGCCTTAAGGATCCAAGAGTATGGCACACTTTACGGCAATCTATTCAAGCTGTGATGAGATTTCTACCTTTTTTCCTGGAATTTTTCAGAATAATTTTCTTTATCAATAGATGACCTTATAATTATATTAACCTCTTCAACATCCTTTCTGTCCAATGGGAGAATGTTACTTTCATCGAGAGAACAGAAAGTACACGAAGAGCCAAAATTTGGTACCTAGTCATTTTCAGGTGATTGCCAATTTGGTGATTCTCATGGAGTTGGTATTAAATTATTATTGGCCATATCTTTCCTTCTTGTGCAGGTTTATCATTTACTAGCAGTAGAGCTCGGCGTTGCCGGGGATGTAACAGTAAGAGATAGATCAAGTATCCACCATCATAAAGACTGAAAAATAAAATTCACAAAGATTAGTGTTTAAGGTTGACGGACAGGCATGTCTTAATTAGTTTTTTTTTAAGTTTTTTTTTACGAATTGGTCAAACCCAAACTCAAACAAAAACATTGTTTTCAATCGTTATGAGTCTACCGATTGAATAGAATTTTATTATAAACAGTTCTCTTGTAAATGGAATTTTTAAAGCATTCTGAACGTAAAAATAAAGAAAAAAAGTGTGCAAGACAATAAGATACACTAGCTGCCAAAAAAAGTGAAGTTTTGTTGAAATCGGTTGAAAAATGTAGTAAATCCTATCCCATATATAAACGAACACACACACACACACACACACACACACACACACACACACACAACCTGGGTTTTTATAATAAGTATAACTCGATATGAGTTGTCCCCTTTTATTCTCGTGATGCCTCTTAATCGTGTTTTGAAATTGATTTCGTGCAAAAACAATTGTGTTTTTCCAATTTTTGGCACTGTCAGAACCACCGCAAGGTAATTTTACGTAGTCCTGTGAAGTTTTGTTGAAATCGGTTGAAAAATGTAGGAAATCCGATCCAATATATAAACGTACTGACACACACACACACACAACCTGGGTTTTATAATAAGTATGATTCTTTCTTTTTTTTATATTGGTGCCCATTGCATTGGTAATCTATTTCTTTGGGCTGCTCCAAATAACCTTCCAAAAGTTTTCCTCAATAGATGCCAGCTTTTTTTTATTTAGATAGCTTTTACAATTTTACTGTAGAATTTCTTGAGGCCTGCCTGAAACACATTATTTTGTCGATAGAATGTTTTCATATCGTCTAGTTCTCTGTACCATTAATTGTATAATTTCTATGATTGGTAGAACTTACATTTCCGTTTGACCATCCTGTTTTCCGAGTTGAAATATTTCAGTTTCTTGAAATCTCATTCTGTATTGATAATTCAATCGAATCCCAAACAGGTTCCTTTTTTTTTGTTGTTTGATCTTTTCTTTGTCGTTATATTAAGTTTTCTAGTCGCTGTTAAAAAATGGAAAAAGTGGAGGAATAGTGTTCGAGACTAGATCCTAATCGTCCTTCAGCTCTGTTGGTTCCTACCATAAAGTCATCTCCGCTACAATTAAACTTAGTCTTATATCATCTAAACGAGCCAAACTCCATGAAAGAGATTGACTGGAAGGAGGTCTCATGCAGCCAAGATCTCTCGAAATACTTCGCTGTTGAAGTATACAATAGATTGCAGTCTTTGTCCACTGTTGGTGTCACCACAGATAATGTTGAAGAAGTGTATGCCAGTCTTATTTCATCTACTGAGGAAGTAGCAATTGCAACTCTCCCCAAAAAGAAGAGTAGAGACCAAATAAAATGAATTAACTCCTCTCGCGTGGTCGGGTCAAGAGCCAACCTTAAAGCTAACTCCCACCTGGCCCCATCTCATTGGTAGATATTAGTCGAAGAGGCAAACCGTCTTTCTAAAATTGAATGTGGAGAAAATGCAAGCAAATTTTAACTTGAATTTAAATTATTTTTTTTATTATGATTCTTTTTTCCTGAGTTTATCCATTAATCCTCTCTATACCCGCAAGAATTTAGTGCAGAATAAGATACATTCAAACAGGTTGGTTTGGTTTGGATTGTTTTATGGTATATCAACCTCAATCAGTTTTAAATAACTGATTGAGTTTGATATACCATAAAATTGTCGACAATTTTTATTGCTGGTAATATTTTTGTTAAAGAAATGTATTGCTGGTAATATATTTCTATTCAAAAATATATTTCTGTGAATATTTCATTTTTCAAAAATGTATTGCTGGTAATAATGTATTGTTGGTAATATTTTTTACAAAGTATTTCTGGTATTAAAACCTAATTTTACACTTTCATAGTGTTTTGATCCCAGTTTCGGCGTTAAGTATTTGTCCCCAACAGGTGCTACCACCCCGGGTCAGGGTGGAACTGGGAACTCAATCATTTAAGAGGTGGTTCCACGCTCCTCAGAACCTCCTGATCAGAGGCCTTGCTGTTGGACATAGTTTATTATCATACCCAGGACGCGGATGTAGTTTATCGTCATACCCAGGAGAGGTGCTTATTGGACTTTGTCATGTGGATATTTGGAAGCTAGTCTCTTTCTGATATTTGTGTGCTGATTATTTGAATTATATCCTTTTTCACTTCAGTGATTTCAACTCTGTTTGGGATTCTGCTCTCATTTGGATTCGTCATTATCAGTGAAATTCTTTATATCGAAGCTAGTTTCCTTGTTTTCCCGAGAAAGTAATATGTTCTTTCTCGTTTATTTTTTAACCTGTAACCCTTTCTATTATTATTAATATTCGTACCACTAATATTAGTAGTAGAAGTAGTAGTAGTATCATGTTTTGAGTCTCCGAGTTTCATCTCGAATCTTTCATGCTATATTGAAATAAAGTGTCGCTGCCGACACTGGAGTTTGAACACACATCACCAGAGAGCAAACACAGGGGATCCCATTTTGAATAAGTAGATCACGTGATGGCAAACAAAATGTATATATGTGAATTAGCGTAGAGTCTAACTGATCACTAATTCTACACTATCCTCTATTACTATACGAATCACTATTTCTACACTATCCTCTATTACTATACGGCTCTCTATTCTCTATACTATTCACTATACTATTTCACTATACTGATCACTATATAGATTACTATTCGGATCACTATTCGATGATTACTTTTAGATCGAGTATTATCGAACAAGTACCATTAGTGCTAGTGTTATTAGAAGACGTCTGACACCAGTATTGTTCAGCGGCGTTACTATAGTTGTATCTGCGATTACAAAGTCTCTACTACAACGAAAATTACAAAAGTGACAACGACTATTTGTTGGCATTACAAAAGTGGCATTGAGTGTTCGTTGACATCATAAAACTTCAAGAGACAGCAAACCAACAAATCATTGTTGGAACAGTTGGTTGTGTATGAAACAGACATATTCCATATTAGTTTTCTTAATTGTATAATGTCGTATGATCTTGTATAGTAGTTTAATATTTCATCAAAATGTACATGTGTATGCACAGGTCAAATTTACATGCAGTTAAAATGTGCAATTAGACTGAATGCAGGGTCTGAAAAACTAGAGTCACAAGTGTCTGACACCATACCTGTGGCCTTTAAATCTTTTGTTTAATTTTTGGAGCCCACAAAAATTAAGTCATGTTTGGTAGATTGGGCGACGTATATATCAAATAAGAATCAATACAACGGCAACATTTAAAGAAATGTTTCTCTTTGTATTTGTGATGCAATGAAGTTGACTCGTGTTGTTGTATAATGAATAGGATATTCCCCTTTTATGACTCTACACCCTTGTGCAAATTAATTGAAACAACCGCTTTCTTTCATCATACAGTCAATTTTTGCCCCACTGGAGTGAAAGGAATGTAATCGATTTCAATTTTTTCTTCAGATTAGGTCATTTGCAGTGGTGTGCAGTAGTATGAATCTATTTTCGGGGTATATGATGAAATTTGTTTGGCCTTGAAAAATATTGCGTCATCCGTGATTGCATCAGAGTTTTATCACGTCCAGACACTATTGTCTCGATTGTTGATTAGTTGTCCTACGGCCATTGTATGCGATGGACGTTACTCCAAGGAAGCGTATGAATATTGTAACGCTGCACGAACACACTGGCAAGCCTAACCAGTGAGCAAAACAAAGCACTATAGACTGGCCCGAAAACTCTTCTAATTTAAACCCAATCGAGAATCTGTGGTCAATCTGGAAGGAACTGGTTCGTGGAATGGACATGCGAAATACTAAGATATGCACTGGGTTATGTTTCGTTGGAAAAGTACAAAAATGTAAATAATAACAGAATTATTCGTTCCAATGCACAAGTTTGTACATGATCATGTCCCTCCACATTTTCCTATATAATTAATTTGCACAAGGGTGTATACTAGAATACAACGATCGGAAATTCCAGTGGAGTTTTGAGTGTGATCTTTTATATTTTTCTGTTGTTTTTGTTTCGTTTGAAAAAAACAATAGATGGGTGGGGAAGAATCTCAAAAGCTTTCAGCCCTTGCCGTCTATTGTCTTCACCCGCTCGCATCTGATCATCGAGATCGTCGGCATTCTCTCTCCCTATTCTCTTTCTCCCCACCTGGTTGTGGTGGGGTGGGGTAGCTGTCAATCGAAGAGAGTTTGGTGAGTCCAATCGCGTGAATTTGATTTTGGTAGACAACTCTGCGTTATGGAGAAACCCAAACACTTGACTAGAATCGCATCCCTCGCAGTTCAAAGGAGATTTAGAGGCAGATGTTATCTAGGAAACCTGGTTGCATCAGGCTGTCGGATGCTTGGTCTGTCAAGGTCCGCCTTGGTTACGCCAGTCCGACTGGCGCTGCTCTCTTCCGACGATCTTATAACTTTCCGACGATCTTATAAATCTTTGCCTATTCCGCCGCTGGGGTTTTCGTTGGTTGGTTGCGATCAATCTGGACTTTCCTCTTCGACCTTACCGCCAAAGGGGGTCCTACAGGAGTTGTAATTCCAGACGGCTGATGGTAAATATATATGCAAAGTACTAACGTCAACAAAATTACAACAGAGTTTCATAAGATTTATACTAAACTGTTTAATTAAATAAAATTACAATTTAATCAACTAACGGGAAATGTCAAGATGAGTACGTTCACCCTGACGTTATCCACGTTCCAGTCGCACGCCATTCACGTGACTGCTTTAGTTTTCCTTTTGGCGCGTAGATTACCAGTATAACCTTTCTTCTCGACTCAAGTGATCTATTGATCGGAATCGATTTTTTTTCAGTAAAATCGACAAAAACCGGCATTTGACACATTTGTAAACAAAAATTAATTCGCGATTTAAATTTTTTTGCAAAAACAAAATATATATTTCTGAAACGGTTTTTGAGAAAAATTAGCAAACTTAAAGTTAAATTAATCTTATTTGAGACAAATATTACTTATAGCATAAAATGTTGTATACAAGTATTTCTTAACCATGTTAATAGAATTATTGACATCCGAATTACCGCTAGACGTATTCATTCTTAAATATAGTGGATCAGACAAGTTTATATGAGGGTTTTTCCCGTAAAGGGTGTGGGAGAACCCTTAAAACACGTGATCTTTTAATTATAATGCTATAGGTTTGAACATCTATACTTAAAAATTCTGCACGTATGTCATACATGCAGAAACAAATCGAAATTCTTTTAAAAATATTTGGTGTCGTCAGATTGCAATAACCTTTACAATATATGACTAGTAAATGCTATTTTACTTAATAACAATATGTCCTAAGAGTTATCACATTGAAACTGAATTTTAAAAGATATATTTATAAATTATTCTATTTAAAATTGTAAAAAATGAAAACAAATCATGTAAAAGTTAATTTTTCATCGAAATTTTTTTTCGTCAGACAATATTGTCTTTAATATATATTATTTACAAAAGCAATTAACACTAATGTCTCAATTTTATTGTTTTTATTTTTCGATTTAGAACAGATTTTTGGTAAGACGGCGTCCAATTTTTCGAAAAAAAATTCAGTGATTTAAATTCTGCAAAAAATTCTGCTTTCAACAAATATAATCACTAAAAATTATCACTTTGAATTTCTCAAGTTTTCATAAAATTAAATAAAAGGGGGTGAAACATATGTAAAAAAATACTTTTACCTAGATTTTCATACATTAGTGATTAAGTTCTGAAAATTTCATTAAAATTTGACAATTATTTGATTTTTGCAAGAATTTCCAAATTAATGTTTGTCATCGTGAAAAAAAATTTACTGTGCTAAAAGTTTGTACAACCGCTGAAGCAAGAAAAACAAGTTTTTTTAATCAAAATTTCGAACGTTCTAAAAAGGAGTAAAAAATAATTAATTGAATATTTAAAATTTACCTTGATCCTTCCTCTTTTGAATAATAAAAATCTTTACGATAAAACTATGTTTTCATTACGTTTGGAACATATTTTCATCACAGTATTTTTACTGGTTTCGAGGAAGTAGCAATATTATTATGATTATTAATGTTTGTTTTTTTTTTTCGGCAGAGCAAATGACTGGTAAGTGGAGAATGTGAAAATCAATTTTCACTGATATTTGTTGTTTATCAAGATGTTATTAGGAAGAAAAAAAACGACCTACCTGCATTTTAAACCAGCGAAACTAAGCTTCAAATAAGAAAATTAGAAATTAAAATCATGTGCTGTGACAAAAAATGTAATTGTAAATACATTAGCCATCTTACTTAAACTGATTTTTAGCAATTAGCACACAGAATTGGAAAATGAGAATGAAGGACTATAAACATCAGAAAATGACCAATGTATTAGATAATATCATCACCGGTTAGATTACTATGGAAACGGGCTGCATCTTCCTCATTTACGACTGACGTAACACTGTCTGTTGATCTTCAGTACGTTTTATATTTGTTATATCATATGAAATAAATCCAGGTAAATATGACGAAGAAAAGAAAAGCATCATTTGGGTACCCTGAAATCATGGGCGTTTTTTTAGCTACATGATTTCGACATTTTTTTTAACTTGGTGTTTTTTCTTTTCTTTTTGGTTAGCGCTGAATAACATGTCGTTGTGTCACGGCTTTTGCGATTAAACAACGAATTAATAAATACGTCAAACCATAAAAAGTGGCGCGATAAAGACGATTTTATACCGGATTATATAATATAAAGAATGAGATGATTCTAAGAGAATTTGATTGGCGTGGTTTGTTTTGCTTTACGGCATATCAACCTCAATAGGTTATTTAATGCCGACAAGATTTTTAGGAGAGGTTCGTATGAATAGAATATGATTAGTTTTAACCCATTACCTGCCATGAGCCTTGTTGTGGATTCCGTGAATGGAATCCTGCACAAATAAATAAACAACGCCAGTAATTGAGATAGAAAAATAAATGTATTAAACGTAAGAATACAGACTTGAAGTGAAGATTAGTAGTCCAGGAATGCGGGTTAGTAGAAAGTATATGTACAAGTCTCTGTAAGTAAAGCCATAATCATCTCTGTCTCTCTGGACTCTTGTATAACTCTCTGAGAACAACCTGTGTCTGTCTCCGTATCTCTCAACTTGTCTCGACGTATCTCAACGCATCTCAACGTATCTCGATACTTAACATTCCACCCACGAAAAATATATGTGGCACAAGGCCGAGTTTAAAATGAATTTCACCGAACCCGTAGGCTCGGCCAAAAATATCTCCTTTGAACCCGCCTAGACGAGTTCAGGGCCTGTCTACCTCACCGGACGAAAATTTGCCCTTCGGCAAAACTTCGTCCGGGTTCCTTTCTGCCAAAGCAGAGAGTTCGACAGATGTCGAGACTGTATCTCGACGTAAATCAACAGCAGGTATTCTCTCTGCCAGTATAAGTATATTTGGACGAGTCCATCTCATGTAAAAAGGGGAGAGCCCCACAACAAGCCCTATTTGGGTATCTGTTAAAATTAAACTCACTACATGTTATTCCTTGTATTTACATTGAATTGCTATATACATTGCATTTTCAGAGGTATGTTTTACAACACTTAGCCTTTAAGTCGTAATTTTACATTTAACGAGTAGAAAAATAATGACTATTTTGAATAGTATTTTTTTTTTATTATTTCTAATCAATATTATTCTTTGATGTTTTATACACATATATATGTGATGTTCTAGTTTCTATAAAAACGACAATGGTAAGTCCTAAAATTAAACAAGGAATAAATAAACTCCTAAGACACCTGTATGAGCCAAAAATGCGCATTAAAAAAAATTGGAAGTTAATGGGTTAAATAAGACTGCTCAGTCCGATCAAGAAAGGACACCAAAATGGTTTGTCATTTAGTGAGATTTTGGGAAGTGGATTGGTTTGAGGATATTTCAGCATCCATCATTAGAAATTTGATTATAGAATGTAGACAGCAATGAAGGTTTTGAGTACAAATTAAAAGCAAAAAAAAAGAGGATGCCTATTTTACAGGTTTGGTTTGGTTTGGTTTGTTTTACGGCATATCAACCTCAATGGGTTATTTAATGCCGACAAGTTTTCATTGCTGGTAATATTTTTTCCAAAAAGTATTTCTGGTAATATTTTTTCCTCAAAAATGTATTGCTGGTAATAATTTATTACAAAAATGTATTGTTGGTATTAAAACTTATTTTTACACTTTCATAGTGCTTTGGCGCCAGCTTGGGAGTTAACTATTTTTTTTATAGCTAGGACCCTGACAGGTGCTACCACAAGGGTCAGAGTGGACCTCGGAACGTCAGCAATTAAGAAGTGCTTCCACTCTCCTCAAAACCTCCTGATCAGAAGCCTTGCTGTCGGGCATAGTTTATCGTCTTACCCAGGACGCGGATGTAGTTTATCGTCATACCCAGGACGGAGAGAATTTGAGGGCATGCCCCAAATTATCATCTGAGAACTTAAACTTAACAACGTATATTGTGAAGAAGACACTGCTTTGATATAAGATCCAGAAAGAAATCTGAAAGAACTATCAGACAATGTAGTCGACAAAAGGAGTGACCATTGATTGTAAGAAGACAACGCATAGCCGCCAACAAAAGAAACGACTCAATGATTGACATAATGGTGAGAGTCAGAATTAAGAAGGATTGGCAAGTCAACTGTCTGAATTGTATACTAACAGGCGTCAAGAACTGTGACATAAAATTTCAAAGACGCATAGGAATAGCGAATATATACGTTTCAGAAACTGGGTAACATAGTAACGAAACAAAAAATAACAGTAGAAGCGAAGAAAAGATTATCGAATTACAATGTGATGTCAATCCTCATATATGGTTGTAAAAGCCAGAAAATTGCGCCCCGGTTGCTTAGATATGGTACTTAGTGGCGATTCTGGAACTCTGAAAGTCTGGGGAGGGGGGCACTTGGGGGCCGAGATTTTTCTGTGGGAAAGGGGATCAAATTCAAGCAGCGTCTTCATTTTCATACTACCCCACTGTCGGATACACAACTTAGAAATGAGTTTTAATATAAGTATATTACTTCAGTAAATTAAACGGAATAACTTTTCATTCATAGTAGTGGAGTTCTAATCTATTTATGCCTCCTTTTCCACTCTCAAGGTTGTTGGACCACAAGAGAGGGGTTAACTTCAAAGCAAAATCAAACGGTTAATACTAACGTCAATACTAGCAGAACAATGTATTTTGTCTACTCTGTTTTTTTCCCCTACAAAACTTAGAAAAGTGGTGGGGGCCAACTGAGGGACCAGCCCTTCTCTCCCCTTCCCCGTAGAATCGCCACTGATGGTACTACCGACGTGATTTGATAACGTCATGAAGGAAAGAAGACTTGCAGTACTTAACAAATGTAGGGTACGTCGGGAGCAAGAGAAAGAAAAGGGGACAGGAAGTAACCTATTTGACAAATCTAAACAAATGAAGGGAGAAAAAAGTGCCATAAAGACAAAGCGAGGTCCTAAAAGAGTAAATATTGTTGAGAAAAACAAGGTTTGAACAGGCACATGATCCACCACGTCCTGATGGAACACACAGACACATATACATACTTATATTGGCTGTCGATTCCCATGTCTATCCCTTCAGTTAAACAACACTGCATTCATCAGTTGTATAAACGACAGTGGCTCATAAAGCCAGCCATTGGTCTGCATTTTTTATCACATATATCGCATACCAAACCATATCCGTTTTGTGGAAGTAGACTTTGATCATCGTCATATCCAATGTGCCTTTTCATATGCCTTGTCAGGCCCAACTGCACTTGCATACACTAGTGCATGTTGGGCATTCAAAGCATGCCATTACGAAATTGTCATATACAATGGACTGTTGGTGGTATTGTGATTTACATACATACATACTGTTGAGATGTTATGAGTGTTCCCGCGTGTGTGTATTTAAATAAAGACAAACGCAGATGCAGGGAAAAATACTGGTATATTTGAAGAGGTCTTTAACAACAGAGTGATTAGTAATAACGAACGCAGGTTAGTAATAACAATTAGCAAGAGTCTACAGTCCAACGGTAACTTCCGGTCGAGAGACGGAAGTGCAATGATCTCGTGATCTCCACAGAACGTCCCTGATCTCTCTAGCACTGACCTATATCGTAGAGAGATCAGTCCATTATCCTCAGAATGTGGGTGCGCCCCAACACACATGCATACATGCATACATACATACATACATACATATATATATATATATATATATATATATATATATATATATGTCTACGTGTGTGTATGTATTTAGGCAGGAATTTTTCATTGATGCATGTTTCATTAAATAATATAGAAAAGTTTTGTATATTTATTTCAAGTAAGTTCCTTTCATATTGTCTGATAAGCTTAATAACATTATCATTGATAGACGAAAGGAAATCACAATAGGATTTAAACATCTATCAATATGGTGATTAAAAGAGATAAAACTTTAATGAAACATGCATCAATATATATATATATATATATATATATATATATATATATATATGAAGAAATATACATTTAACGTGTGCTCAATTTATGGGATAAAGTGCTCAATATCAGAGATAGAGCGTATGTAAATATAAATATAAAAGTGAACATTGAAGTCAACACTCAAAGCCGACAGGCTCTTTCATGCTCGACGCAGTCGTCAGGCCGTCACACACACACACACACACACACATATATATATATATATATATATATATATATAAACGTCGTATTTTTTCGTAGCTCTTAAAACTCTCATTATCTGACAGGTAATTTTGAGAGAGAGAGAGAGAGAGAGAGAGAGAGAGAGAGAGAGAGAAAATCGTCTAGAAGTAATTTCATGCAAGACTCATTGTGGGTTTTATACGAGTTCAGTTTTCTACCACACCCACGGGGATATGTACCCCAACTTCTAACTAAGCGATAATGTTACATGTTCTTGCATTAGAACTCTTATTGCTGCTATTGCATTATTGCTGCAAGGAAAACTGCTAATATGATTTTTACAACTACGATTACTACTAGTTCCTTAGTATGTCTTGTGTTTGTAAACAATTACAATTGGTGGAATTCTGCTAACTGGCATGGGCAAATTTGCATCTCTCTCTTTTGAACCTTAGATCAGTTTGGAAAAATTGATACGTTCAGGATTGGAAAAACGTTTTATTTTAATTGTTTGTAATACTAATAATTTGAAATTCTACACAAATCTTACACTGGTATGTATCTCTTATTAGATATAGTGGTTGAGACTTTTTTTTCACGTAATTAGTAATAATATGAATTTGGTTCTCTTTCTTTTCTCTTGGTTTTTGATAGAATCATTTATCAAGTCTTTCACATGAGATCTAATGGTTTTCCTTAAGAAGTTATTAAAAAAAGTTTTTATATGTGAGTAATACTCATTAATTGTACTATTTTCTGTACAGAATAACTTTTCCCAAGTTTCTTTTACTCTTAATATTCTTTCTTTAGTTTCTTTAGCTTGGTTTAGGTCAAACATAATTTGGAAACATCTGCCGATTGCATCCGTTTCTATTATTTGGAGCAACAATACCAAATATACCAACAAGCTCATGGATTTATATTGAGCTCTCTGGATTTTATACTCCTTCGGTCTATCCATACGGATTACCTAGTTTTTTTATAAACTAACTAACTAACTATATATATATATATATATATATATATATATATATATATATATATATATGTGTGTGTGAGTTTTAAATTAATTCATCAATTTAAATTTAAAAAAGTTTTAAAATTATTTTTTCATTTCTATTTCTGTTCAAAATTCTTATATATATATATATATATATATATATATATATATATATATATATATATATATATATATATATAAACACATTTATATATCAATTTCAAGTTCTTATTATTATTTGTCTATAATTAAAAGATGATTGATTCAATATCAAGTGACAGCAAGTCAATTCTTACTCAAGCACCCTTCTTAGAATTCTTATTTTATTGTTCTTATCTGCTATTTCTAAGATTATCTTCTAATTTTGCAACACTTTTGTTAAATTACTGTTGAATAAAAAAAACAAAGTAAGAATTTACAAATCACAAGTTTTAAAATTTAAATATTTTTCACAAATGGTATTGAACTAAGAAATCATATAACAGTCAAAAAAGTGCATTTTGAGTGATTTGCTGAAAATCGTTGTCAATTTTATTCATTGTTAGTATTTTGTAAATGAAAATCGATCTACCAATCTAAAACTCTGGTTGAAATCATTAAAGATTTTTCAACCTTCAAAAACTAAATCTATAGTTTGATATTCCATTATTTTTTAAAGATTTCATTGCACTTGTGTGTTTAAGTAATTTACCGAAAATAATAATAATAATAATGTAACCATTTTCATAAAAAAAGACCAAGAGAACTCAGATTTATTATTATTATTATTATTATTATTATTATTATTATTGTTATTGTTGTTGTTGTTGTTGTTGTTGTTATTATTATTATTATTATTATTATTATTATTATTATTATTATTTTAATCAGTTTCCGATAATCATCATTACGACTGCAGGTCTCTTCAAATCTGAAATTTTTTTTTGCTACATGACTAATTTTTGCAGTACTGTTGTCTTGTTTCTTTTTTCTTCTACTTTTTCCTTCTCCTTCTTCTTCTTCTTCTTCTTCTTTTCTTCTTCTTCTTCTTATTTTCTTATATTATTATTTTTTTCCTCTTCGTATTTTCCCTCTTATAATTTTTCTTCTTTTTCTTCTTCTTCTATTTCTTCTTCTTCTACTTCTTCTTTTATTATTATTATTTTTCTTCTAATTTTTCTTCTTCTTCTTCTTCTTCGTCTTCTTCTTCTTCTTCTTCTTCTTCTTCTTCTTATTATTATTATTATTATTATTATTATTGTTGTTGTTGTTATCTCAGGTTCCGTTTACTTTCTTTTTTTCTTTCTTGCATTAGCTCTGCTTTACAGATCATCCATAACTGTCCTGCACGCCAAGCGAAGCTGAGAAAAAAAAAGGACAGATTGAGGGAGAAGAGAGATCAGAAGAGGAAAAGAGAAAGACAGATTGAGGGAGAAGGAGGATCGGAAGAGGAAAAGAGAAGGACAGATTGAGGGAGAACCGGAAGGGAATAGACCAGATTGAGGGAGGGAATCAGGAGAAAAAAGGGGACAGATTGAGGGAGAGGGGACCGGAAGAGGACAGATCGAGGGAGAAGGGGGACCGGAAGAGGAAAAGAGAAGGACAGATTGAGGGAGAAGGGGGACCGGAAGAGGAATAGAGAAGGACAGATTGAGGGAGAAGGGGGACCGGAAGAGGAAAAGAGAAGGACAGATTGATGGAGAAGGGGGATCAGAAGGACAGAGAAATGAGGGACAGATCGAGGGAATCGGAAGAGGAAAAGAAGGACAGATTGAGGGAGAAGGGGGGATCGGAAGAGAAAAAGGGACAGATTGAGGGGGGGGGATCAGAAGAAAAGAGAAGGACAGATTGAAGGAGAAGGGATCGGAAGATTGATGGAGAAGGGGATCAGAAGAGGAAAAGAGAAGGACAGATCGAGGGAGAAGGGGGATCGGAAGAGGAAAAGAGAAGGACAGATTGAGGGAGAAGGGGATCGGAAGAGGAAAAGAGAAGGACAGATTGAGGGAGAAGGGGGATCAGAAGAGGAAAAGAGAGGACAGATTGAGGAAGGGGATCGGAAGAGGAAAGAAAGGACAGATTGAGGGAGGGGATCAGAAGGGTAAGAAGGACACATTGATGGGACCAGGAAGAGGAAAAGATCGAGGGAGAAGGACAGAAGAGGAAAAAGGACAGATTGGACGGGGATCAGAAGGAGGTAAAGAAAGGGAAAAGACAGGAAAAGAAGAGGAAAAGAGAAGGACAGATCGAGGGAGAAGGTGGATCAGAAGAGGAAAAGAGAAGGACAGATTGAGGGAGAAGGGGGATCAGAAGAGGAAAAAGAGGACATCGATCAGAAGAGGAAAAGAAGGACAGATCGAGGGAGAAGGGGATCAGAAGAGGAAATCGAGGGAGAAAGGACAGATCGAGGGAGAAGGGGATCAGAAGAGGAAAAGAGAAGGACAGGACGAATCAAAAGAGGAAAGAGGGACAGAAGGGGGGGGGGGATCAGAAGAGGAAAAGAGAAGGACACATCGATGGCGAAGGTGGATCAGAAGAGTAAAAGACAAGGACAGATCAGGGGAGAAGGGGATCGGAAGAGATCGAGGAAGGGGGATCAGGAGGAAAAGAAGGACAGATCGAGGGAAGGTGGATCAGAAGAGGAAAAGAAGGACAGATCGGATCGGAGGGAGGGGGATCGGAAGAGAGAAAAAGAAGGACAGGTCGTGGGATTGGGTGATCGGATGAGTAAAGGGGACAGATCGAGGGAAGGGATCAGAAGAGAAGGACAGATCGAGGAGAAGGGGATCAGAAGAGGAAAAGAAAGGACAGATTGAGGGAAGGGGGATCAAAGAAGGGACAGATCGTGAAGAGTGGATCAAAGAGAAAAAAAGGACAGATTGAGGGCGAAGGGGGATCAGAAGAGGAAAAGAAGGACAGATGGAGGGAGAAGGGGGATCAGGAAGAGGACAGATGGAGGGGAAACAGATCAGAAGAGGGACAGATCAATAGGGAAAAGAGAAGGACAGATTGAGGAGAGGGGGATCAGAAGAGAAAAAGAGAAGGACAAGATTGAGGGAGAAGGGGGATCAGAAGAGGAAAACAGATTGAGGACACATCAGAAGGAAAAAAGAAGGACAGATTTAGGATCAGAAGAGGAAAAAAGGACAGATTTAGGGACAGGGATCGAGAGAGGAAAAGGGAGGACAGATTGAGGGAGAAGGGAGTTCAGAAGAAGCAAAAAAGAATGACAGATCGAGGGAGAATGGGGATCGGAAGAGGAAAAGTGAAGGGCAGATCGAGGGATGAGGAGGATCGGAAGAGGAAAAGAGGAAGGACAGATTGGAGGATCGAAGAGGAAAGAGATCGAGGGATGGATCAGATTTAAAGAGGAAAGAAGGACAGATTGTGGGAGAAGGGGGATCAGAAGGGAAAAGAGAAGGACAGATTGAGGGAAAGGGGGGATCAAAAGAAAAAGAAGGACAGGTCGATCAGAAGAGGAAAAGGGACAGATTGGGGAATAGAAGGAGAAGAAAAAAAGAAACAGATCGAGGAAGGGGGACCGGAAGGGAAAAAGAAGGACAGATCGAGGGAGAAGGGGGATCGGAAGAGGAAAAGAGAAGGACAGATTGAGGGAGAAGGGGGATCGGAAGAGGAAAAGAGAAGGACAGATTGAGGGAGAAGGGGGATCAGAAGAGGAAAAGAAGGACAGATTGAAGGGGGGATCGGAAGAGGGACAGATTGAGGAGAAGGGGGATCGGAAGAGGAAAAGAAGGACAGATCGAGGGAGAAGGGGGATCAGAAGAGGAAAAGAAGGACAGATTGAGGGAGGGGGGACCGGAAGAAATAAGGGACAGATTGGAGAAGGGGGGATCAGAAGAAAAAAAAGGACAGATCGAGGGAGAGGGGGATCGGAAGAGGAAGGACAGATTGAGGAGAGGGGATCGGAAGAGAAGGACAGATTGAGGGATCGAGGAAGGGGGATCGGGAAAGAAAGGACAGATTGAAGGGGATCAGAAGGGATCAGAAGACCAGAAAAAGGAAAAAGGACAGATCGATGGAGAAGGTGGATCAGAAGAGGAAAGAAGGACAGATCGAGGGAGGGATCAGAAGAGGAAAGAAGGACAGATCGAGGGAGAAGGGGGGATCGGAAGAGGAAAGAAGGACAGATTGATGGCGAAGGGGATCAGAAGGGGGACAGATCAGGGGAAGGGGATCGGAAGGAGAAGAAACAGATCGAGGACAGATGGATCGGAAGGGAAAAGAAGGACAGATTGAAGAGGGGATCAGAAGAGGAAAGGACAGATTGATGGCGAAGGTGGATCAGAAGAGGAAAAGAGAAGGACAGATTGAGGGAGAAGGGGGATCAGAAGAGGAAAAGAGAAGGACAGATCGAGGGAGAAGGGGGATCAGAAGAGGAAAAGAGAAGGACAGATCGAGGGAGAAGGTGGATCAGAAGATGAAAAAAGGACAGATCGAGGGAGGGGGGAAGAGGAAAAGAGAGGACAGATCGAGGGACAAGGTGGATCAAAGGAAAAAAGAGAAGGACACATTGAGGAGGGGATCGGAAGAGGAAAAGAAGGACAGATCGAGGGCGAAGGGGGATCAGAAGAGGAAAAAAGAAGGACAGATCGAGGGAGGGGGGGACAGATCAGAAAGGGGGGATCGGAAGGAAAAGGAAACAGAAGGGGGATCAGAAGAGGAAAAAGAAGGACAGATCGAGAAGGAGGATCGGAAGAGAAGGACAGATTGAGGGACAGAAGGGAAGGGGATCAGAAGAGGAAAAGAAAAGACAGAAGGACAGATTGAGGGAGAAGGGGGATCAAAGGAAAAAAGAAGGACAGATTGAGGAGAAGGGGGATCAAATTTAAAAGAAAAGGACAGGTGGGACAGATGGATTGAAAGGGGATCAGAAGGGAAAAAGGGACAGATTGATGGAGGAAGGGGGGATCAAAAGGAAAAGAAGGACAGATGGAAAGAAGAGGATCAGATTGAAGAGAAGTACAGATTGGAGTTCAATAGAGGAAAAGAGAATGACAGATTGAGGGAGAATGGGGATCAGAAGAGGAAAAGAAGGGAAAGATC
>CAHIKZ030005631.1:362500-505000 GCA_903632075.3 Acanthosepion pharaonis | reverse complement strand
AGACAGAGTGCGCTTAGGGGCTTCTCTGTCAAAAGACAGAGGAGCAACTGAGGAAAATAATACTGAAGAGGTGCCCAGCTCTGGGGAACAGCTGGCCGAAACCGTGCCCTCCCATTGCGGGCTCTGAGGGGAATTTTTGTTCCTGTCCCGGGCGTACGCGCTCGAGTCCTGACCTAAAAACAGACATTGTGTCATATCTCGTCCTAGTGGTCGTGGTAGTGTGAGGCAACGGCAAAGAAAATATTTTGGAACAAAGTTGACAAATCCCGATTTTTAGCCTCGTATAATCTGGCAACCCCGAAACTGGTGACAGCCTGTCAAGATTTTCTAGCCATCGCTCGCCGACAACACATTGACGCCATTATATCCGAAGCAATAAAGAACCAAGCTATTATTCAAATTGAAAAATTTCAAAGCAACGAAAAACATCGTGTATACGAGACGCAGAAGCGAAAATCGATCGCAGCTTGTGACGTCACACATGACCACGCGAGAGTGAAAACAAGAAGTATACGAGTTTGTCATTGCTTTGAAATTTTTCATGCAACAAAAACAGACTATAATTATTTTTTCGTCCGTGTATTGTTTGATATATTGAAATGTAATTGTCATCTTTAATAATAGCTTATGTAAGCCTAAAGCGTAGATTGGATTTAAACATGTATCAATATGGTGATTTCTTTTCGTCCTTCAATGATAATGTTATTTAAGCTTATCAGACAATATGAAAGGAACTTACTTAAAATAAATAGACAAAACTTGTCTATATTATTTAATGAAACATGCATCAATATATATATATATATATATATATATATATATATATATTCACTTAAAAAAGACCATAGATAATGACTAACAGGTTAATAGAAATCGCTTGGATTCATAGATCCTTTTGAAAATGTTTTCTTATGCATTTATATATGTGCAGAAAAATACTTGTAAAATCTAAGAAATATTTAAGGATTGCTGCCCAAATACTCAATTATATATATATATATATATATATATATAAATATATATTTCTTGTTATATTATAGAATGTGGCTGTGGCAACGGCGTCCAAAGAATTATATGCGGTTTACAAATATCCTTTAATGCAAATCTGAAAATAAGATTCCTTTCCTAAAAAGACAAGAACCTTTTGGTCAATAGATTTTCGATTTCCTTAGATAAAATCTTTTTGGACAGCAAAACCAAATTTATCTTCCGTTTGTAGAAGGTACTGCGAATATAAATAACACTTCTTATCTCAATGTTGCGTAGAACAACGCACAAATGCATGCAAATACATTAGATATTGAATATTTTTAGTTTTTACTCATGTCGAAATAATTATATACAGTAATTGCAATAAGTTTATTTTGTATCATTGAAATGTCCTCTGATTTTCATGATCTAAAACAGAGAACTGAACCAATATAGTCAACAAAAGGGTCAGATCTAAATGTAATTTACATATTGAGAACAAGAAATCAACCTAATAGGAAAGAGATATTTTAGAAATCTAGCAAAGGCTTAAGCGATTGAAAAGGAAAGTGTGCGACAATGGTATGCAATATCAAATCCCTTATGGAACAAAGAATACTAGCAAAATTTTGCCAGAGATGAAGGAAAGGTTTGAAAAGATAGATATGTGGTTCTTCTAACAAATATCTGGAATACAAGACACGGTGGAGTAATGGATAGTGGCTCGGATTAAGGAATCGGAAAATCGAATTCCAGGCGAAACCATTATATTCACTTACGTGCTAATGCTCTTGAGAATGGTATGAATCCTACTATATTTATTTATATATATATAAAATTGTCTCAATAAAACTTTTTATGTTTTGTAGCTCTAAGTTAAGTAACGTTTATTTTACGATTCGTTCTGTATAATCTATGATATATATATATATATATATATATATATATATATATATATATATATATATATATATATATATATTGTGAGGTCAAAGTAAAAGTATCGACGTCAGATATACCAATTATAATTATTATTTTAAAACATCAGTTTCAGTGAAAAATATTAGAAAGTGATGAATAAAATAAATAATAAAAATAATCGTCAATTATATATATATATATATATATATATATGAATATATGTGTTTATGTGTGTATAAGTGTGCTATATTCATGGGATAAAGTGCTCAATATCAGAAATAGAGCGTATGTAAATATAAATATAAAAGTTAACAGGCCTGACGATTGCGTCTCGCATGAAACAGCCTGTCGCCTCTGAGTGTTGACTTCAATGTTCACTTTTTATATATATATATATATATATATATATATATATATATTGCAGGTACAAAATTTTATTATGGCAAGGAATAAGCGGAATGTAAAGGACATAATTATGAAAACTAAGAACTAAAACAAACAACCGGTTTCGTTCCAGTACTCCTCAAGTTTGATACACTGGGAATATTCAATCATAAACTTAAAAACAAAAAAAACATTCAATGAGGGGGGAAAAGGGGAAAAAATATGACAGAAAGAACTAGAGCCCAATCACATTCAAGCCCAACAAGCAATCTCTGTTTACAGAGAAACGTCCTGCGGGTCTTGATGTAAATGGACTCCAGAACTTTCAAATGATATGCAGAGTGTGACTTCGCCAGAATGGAAAAACAGTCAACACTCAAACCAGCAACACATTCCCTGCTAGTTATAGCGTGTTCCGCTATAGATGACCCGGATGTATTCACTAGTTGGCTTTTGTTAGCGGCCGGATTTAAAATTCTTGGGGGTAAATGTTGTTCAATTCTAAAATCCAGACGCTGAGACGTTCTGCTTATGTAGTCACATCCGCAACCACATTTAAATTTATATATAACTGAATTAATATGAAAGGGAGGCAGAAAATCCTTGCGCCCGGAAGAAAGAATTGGTCGAGTAAAAAATATTACTCGCACATTAGCAGCATAAAAACACTTACTAACGGAATGTGAAATTCGCCTTGCTAGTTTTTCACCTTCTCTGCCAATGTAAGGAAGTCGTAAATAAATTGGACATTTCCTAACAACATACGGTCTATCCTTACTAAATTTATCAATGACATCATGCATAATGGAATCGAAAATGTCCAACGGATACCCATTTTTAGAAAGAGTCATTTTTATAAAGTACAATTCACCGTATAGGAAAGAATTTGAGCAAATTTTAAGAGCTCGAAAAGTCAACGTTCTAATTAAATTAATTTTTCGTTGACGTGGACAAAAAGAGTCCTAACGGACATATAAACCTGAAAAGGTAGCCTTCCTAAATACTGAAGTCCAATAGCCATCATCACCTCTACGGACCAAAACATCCAAAAAGGGAAGACAATAATTAGACTCCTTTTCTACGGTAAATTCTAAGGACGAATGAACAGAATTTAATACAGAGAAAAAAGGTGTTGGTTTCACCCTCATTATCAAAGAGGCAGAAAATATCATCACCATACCGATGATACATCAGAGGTCGATTAATTTATGAAAACAGTAAAACCTCATGAAAACCAACAAAAATATTAGCAAGCGTAGGACCCAAAGGCGATTTCATTTGAAAGTTCTGGAGTTCATTTACATCAAGTCCCGCAGGCCGTTTCTCTGGAAACAGAGAGATTGCTTGTTGGGCGTGAATGTGATTGGGCTCTAGTTCTTTCTATCATATATAAAAAAAATTTTTTTCCCCCTTTTCCCCACTCATTGAATGGTTTTTTTTTTTAAGTTTATGATTAAATAATCCCAGTGTATCAAACTTGAGGAGTACTGGGACGAAACCGGTTGTTTGTTTTAGTTCTTAGTTTTCATAATTATGTCCTTTACATTCCGCTTATTCCTTGCCATAATAAAATTTTGTACCTGCAAGAATCTTTTTCAAATATATATATATATATATATATATATATATATATATATATATATATATATATATATATATCTGTGTATGTGTGTGTGTGTGTGTGTGTGTGTGTGTATGTGTAATAAAGATGAAATATTATTTGGTAATCTGTATAGATAATTCCAAAGAGGATATAAATCCAATGAGAGCTTATACAAGAATAGAGCAAATGATAATTATGAAAGTTGAGACTTTAGAAACCCATGGTAATATTTTATTTCGCAAAACCGATACTTCGGTTTCGTCTCATCAGACCAAAATCAGTTTATTTTGTCTTCAACGAAACAGATATCATCCCTAAAACGTCTTTCCTCTCAATCAATGTAACAATAAAGAAGTTACAATAACGCAGAACAACTCAGCGACTGAATAGTATTATTTTATATCTGTGAACATTGATGTTATTTTAAGAGTTAAAAAAAAACATAGCAAGATTGGAGATGCTAAAACGGCAACCCATTTAATTTCTGTGGAAGATAAGGAAAATATTATTTTAAATAAAATTCTCATTTTCAATATATATATGTACATCAAAAAGTTTTCTTACTTTGAAAGCTAATATTTCAGGATCCATTTGAAAAAACGCTCCAGATTTTTAATGAATACATTTGGGAGATTTCTTTGTTCTTAATTTGAAATAGTGTCTGACATGAAAAATGGCATATCTTCAATATTCGAAAATTCCGACATTATTAATAAGAAATCTGATAATAAATGTGGGAGTAAAACGTATAAATAATATTAACAGTAAAAGGTTTATTTTAGTTTATAGTTATGAAGAACATGAAGCTTGTTTTTAAAGTTTATTGTTCTTCTTTAACATATATAGAATATATATTCTCTCTCTCACGAAGTCTCTCTCCCCCCCCTCTCTCTCTCTCTCTCTCTCTCTATATATATATATATATATATATATACTAGCAGTAGAGCCCGGTGTTTCCCGGGGATGTAACAGTAAGAGATAGATCAAGTATCCACCATCATAAAGACTGAAAAATAAAATTCACAAAGATTATTGTTTAAGGTTGACGGACATGCATGTCTTAATTAGATTTTTTTTTTTTACGAATTGGTCAAACTCAAACAAAAACATTGTTTTCAATCGTTATGAGTCTACCGATTGAATAGAATTTTATTATAAACAATTGTCTTGTAAATGGAATTTTAAAAGCATTCTGAATGTAAAAATAAAGAAAAAAGTGTGCAAGACAATAAGAAACACTACCTGCCAAAAAAAGTAAAGTTTTGTTGATATCGGTTGAAAAATGTAGGAAATCCGATCCCATATATAAACGAACACACACACACATACAACCAACCTGGGTTTTACAATAAGTATAACTCGATATGAGTTGTCTCCCTTTCTAATGCCTCTTAATCGTGTTTTCAAATTGATTTGGTGCAAAAACAATTGTGTTTTTCCAATTTTGGGTGCTGTCAGAACTACCGCAAGGTAATTTTACGTAGTCCTATGAAGTTTTGTTGAAATCGGTTGAAAAATGTAGGAAATCTGATCCAATATATAAACGAACAGACACACACACACAACCTGGATTTTTTCATAATAAGTATATATATATATATATATATATATATATATATATATATATATAGGGAGAGAATATATATATATATATATATATATATATATATATATAGGGAGTGAACATTGATGTCTAGCATGAAACAGCCTGTCGCCTCTAAGTGTTTTATATTTATATACATTCTATCTCTGATATTGAGCACCTCATCTCACAGATATAGAATACCTTAAAACTTTATTTTATACACACTCACACACACACACACACACACACACACACACACACATATATATATATATAATTATAAAAGCGGAAACTTTAGAAGTGCATGGTAATATTTTATTTCGCAAAACAGATACTTCAGCTTCCTCTCATCAGACCAAACAATTTCAACAATAAATGGATTTTGCATATTATATATATATATATATATATATGAATGAAGAAATATAGTTTTAAGGCGTTCTATATCTATGGGATGTGGTGCTCAATATCAGAGATAGAACGTATGTAAATATAAAAGTGAACACTGAAGTCAATACTCAGAGGCGATAGGCTGTTTCATGCTAGACGCAATCGTCAGGTCGCCTGTCGCTTTTGAGTGTTGATATCAATGTTCACTTATATATATATATATATATATATATATATATATATATATATATATAATTACGAAAGTGGTGACTTTAGAAAACCATGGTAATATATTTCGCACAACTGTTTAGTTTCGACTCATCAGACTTAACGCTTTCAACAATAAATGAAACAAAAAAAATTCCAGGCAAGGCAATAAACGAAATATTTAAACAAAAAATAGGCTTTAAAATACAGATTCAATATGTGGGAAGGGAACTGATATAGATAGGGAGAGTTGAATTAATGCCTTTCCAACAGCACTAGTGCGAAATGATTGCAAACGTTATCGACAAGAGCACAATTCGGTTCACCGAATCCAGTTTTCACTTACATTGCTACTCTGCACATGCGCAATGTACACATATTTAAATAATATTCTGCTTTAGATATTTGCTAAGTTTAGCTTTGCCTAGTATACACAAATTGAGTACCTACTGAAGATCGAACTACATAATTGTCTGTATGACGAGCTCATTAATGTGCTACGGCAATCCGTTTGAATATTGACTAAGCTTAAGCAGAAGGGGAATGCGGTGGATACAGCTGAAGAATATGGCATTAAAATTTTGCTTAGAAGACCACAATGGTTGGTCAGTCCGGGGAGTTCGAACCCTCTATACGATCGATAAACTTGCTCATAAACAATATGCCTAAGAAAGCTGAGTGTTTCCCAGCAGTGCCAAGGGGTCTGTGACCGAACCCAAGTAAATATAGGGCAGGAATCTCTTTTCCACTCTGTAGACGGGCGCAACACAATTTCTTAGCTTCATTCAATCACCACCATTTTGTCATGTGACGAAACAAGATAAATTTGATAAATATTCAATCTTTGTTTCTCTCTCACACATTCATATATATATATATATATATATATATATATATATATATAGAACTTAGCAATTCTGACTAGAATTTATCTAATATCCGTGTCACTTCCCCCTCTCTGCATCGGATTAATAATCTATCTATCTATCTATCTATCTATCTATCTATCTATCTATCTATGCTATATTTTGTTGATGGTGACAATTTTGTATTCTTAATATAATTCTATACCTTCGCCTATTCTTTTTTAGATCTGTTCACATAAAAATATGTGCACATTTAATATTAAAAAACAGTGAAATATAAACTATTATATTCGCGCGTGCAATCACATAAATAACACACACACACACACACAGATGGTGAATGCTGCTATAATTCTTGCCTTCAGTTCATCTTTGGTCATACGAGAACAATCAAGGGGTTTGCAGTCTAGGGAGTTAGGTTGCCAGATGTCAGGGGTTATGTGGTCGCAGAAACTGTCTGACAGCCGTGGTTGGGTTCTCCTCCCTGTGTGGCATGGTGCAGTCCTGTTGCCAGACATAGGGTCTTCTAGCTTGATCCAGGGCAGCCCAATTTCCTCAAGGCACTTGATGTAGGCCTCCAAGTCTGAGGCCCTCACTAACAATTCGGGAGTTGTTTTTTCTTATCATCCAACTCTTCAAATACATTGAATTATTCGTATTGGAGCTTCCAAGCAGTACAGCAAACCGTTTCCAAAATTCTTGCAGAGAGAATTGTGCCATCGTACTCTTTTTCTCACAGAAGGTGTCCAACTCAATCAACTATACTAGGCAGTCGATAAAATAAAAAGCAACACGCATGTGCGAAATTAAAAATATACAATGGAGACGATTTAGCCATTTAGATAATATTTTGGTTATTTAGACAATGTGGTTAGATTAGTTCATTATTAATAAGCAGAGGTGCTGGGGTTTATTATTTGGAGGATTAGTTATTAAATATGTTTAAGATGTTCGGTCGGTATTAAATGCTATTTTATTTATATTGGGCTTTTGGTTTTTAATTAGAATGGCTTCAAGAATTTGTAATCATTTTTTGCATTTATTTTTATAGAGAATTTTGGTGTTGTGAATTAAGATTCTTCTTATTTCGGATGTCTTGAATATGTTTCTAGTGGGGCAGTGTATTGTTACAAGATGATTTTATTTACGGAGCTAGTGTCATTAAAGTGGCATGTGTGCCAACGTGAGAGAGTTTATTAAACGGAAAACTTCCGAAGTCTTTAACAAAACATGCCTTAATGCCTTAATAACGACATGCTGCCACTACATCCATATATGATATATATATATATATATATATATATATATATATATATATATATATATATATATATATATATATATATATATATATATATCAAATATGTGTCAATTTATATTACAATGAATCATTCATACAAAAAAGTAGATTAGTAAAAAAAAAGATATACATTTCCGGAATAACAACTCAGACATTGCTCTATTATTGAATAATTTAGTTCATGCCACATTGACTGATAAACTCCTGCAAAAAAAAAAAAAAAAAAATCCCAAATAGCCATATTAGTAAAAAAAAACGAACTCTCTTAAATTAAAAAAAAAAAAAGTCAACCTTAGCGTTGCAACTGCACGCTCCAAAAGTTTGATACAAACAATAACAATAACACATTTAAAAAAACATATTTCGATTCGCCTTTAATTTTTTCGTTTCGGATGCTATCTGAATTTTACCAAAAACAAAATAATTTCCATGCCTGGGGATGACTGAATGTACAGTTGAAAGTGCCTGCGAAAGACCTTTTGTTTGCTAAAGGATTCCGCCATTTTATATCATTAACTTTTATAATCAACTTTTTATATGAATGATTCATTTAATATTTATGCTCTGTAAATTTACATTGAGCACTGTTTTTTAAAAATAAAAAAATATCAAGAACACCGGATTATATATCTTACTGTTCTTTTTATTTTTATATATGTATATATATATTATAAAATATAGTTTTAAATTGTTATATTTATGAGTTAAAGTGCCCACTATTAGGGATAGTGCATGTAAATATAAAAGTGGACATTGAAGTCAACACACACACACACACACACACACACATATATATATATATATATATATATATATATATATATATATGTGTGTGTGTGTGTGTGTGTGTGTGTGTGTGTGTGTGTATAATTGGTTGTATTAGGATCAAACTTTTATTTATACAAGTTTGTTTATATATTTGAGATGAGGTATTATTTACACTATTTTCATTATTCGACTATTGTCCTCATCTTTGTTGCCATATTTATCACAACGTTTTGGCCGTTGTACGCTCCGGCCTTCTTCAAAAAGGCCGAAACGTTATGATAAATATAGCAACAAAGATGAAGACAATAGTCCGAATAATGTAAATATTATACAGGTTTGTTTTTAGACCAATCAAAGATCCTTTTTTAATTTTTAGTATTTAATTTTTCTATGCTTTAAATAATTTTCAGAATTATTTAGAGAATTTAAACATAAATATTCTATTTTCGCTGCGTTTTTGACTTTCAAAAAGTACATAATTTCGTATCTGTCTATATTTCTGAGATAAGGTATTATGTACACTATTTACATTATTCGGACTATTGTCCTTATCTTTGTCGCCAGGTTTATCACAACGTTTCGGCCGTTGTACGCTCCGGCCTTTTTCAGGGGGAATGTCGAACTACCCTGGGGTAGACTTTTCTAGTTCCACGTCTAATGGATGCCAGTTATCTCCAGTTACTTTCCCTCTCAAAGTTCTCCACTGCCTTAACCGGGTATTGAACTCACACTCTTTGGGTCTTGTCACTGGATCTAACTAACGCCTTTATCCACTGTGCTATGTGGACATCAGTGTATGAATTTTTGGGTATTATAAACCTAATGTCTTCAGCAACCATTTTTACCAGTGCTCATATTGCAATTTTTTTGCTGTTATCATTGTATATATATATATATATATTTTTTTTTTTTTACCAGAGATCATATTGCAATTTTTGTTGTTATTATCGCTTTTCTCGACTTATTATTGGTTCCCATATTGTATTCTTTTCTATGCTTGGTCGGCTCAGGAGATTTTTGTGGCCTAGCATATGTGCTGATTCCTTAAGTTTACGAATTTTCCAATGATGCTTTTTCATCTCAACTGGATCCCACAGAGTGCCGAGATCTCCCTTTTCTCTCCATATATGGTCAGCCACGCCTGATTTTTCCACTTCTCCTCGTGTTACAGCTTTCTGGTATTCTTGAAGCTTTACATGGCGACAAAGATGAGGACAATAGGCCGAATAATGTAAATAGTGAACATTATTTCGGTTTTATTTAGTTTATATCTAAGTGTATGCATTGTCTTTCCTTTGGTAATTTTCAAGAATCACCTCGTCATGCGTCAGTTTGTTGTGTTTTCTTTTATTTTCTTATTTAAAATGTGATACTTAAACATTTATATTGACGTCAAGGTACGATGGCGCCACCTATAGTTACTTTTTTTATATATTGTTACGTTATTGTAAATGTGTACGTGTATACGAGTAGGTGTCGATTGTCGGCCCGATTCACTTCCATAATTTGACCAAATATCAGAAATTATTTTTATAATCATCACTTGGTTAGTCTGATAACTTTCCAGCAACCCTGCAGTGGTTCAGTAGCACCAAGGACTCTTTGAAGACCGCCATTGTGAACCTGATGATTATCAAGGACGTGGACTATCTGATCCAGGCATATCTTCTATTCTGACGTCGCTTCAAGACCGTATGCAAGACAAATGCGAGACAAAGTTATTGAATAATTCTTTTTTTTTTCTATTTTTCTTAGGTGAATATTATGTATATTTTTAAAATACTGATTCTCCTATAGAATATCCTTTTTTTTATAATTCGATCTCAATTTCTTGACGCCGTCTTTCTCTTTCTTTCTTTTTTCTTTCTTTCTTTCTTTCTTTCTTTCTTTCTTTCTGTCCTTCTCTGTGTCTCCATTGTCAACACCGTGTGGCGACAGTCCTTTTTATGCATGAACGCAACCGTTCTGCATATCAAGTAAAATACATAACTATTTTCTTCGACACTGACACCAATGAACAACACATTTATTATTTTGCTCTATCATCTTTTGAAATTTTTCGGAAATTTTCCTAATTCCACGTCTTTCAACTTTATCTTTCTTGGCAAGGAATATCTTATCTGCAGATATTCTAAAAATTGAATTACTATCATTAAGACAAATCAGTAACGCCCGGATTAAATGATATTCGGAAG
This sequence comes from Acanthosepion pharaonis, assembly GCA_903632075.3. Taxonomy (NCBI): domain Eukaryota; kingdom Metazoa; phylum Mollusca; class Cephalopoda; order Sepiida; family Sepiidae; genus Acanthosepion; species Acanthosepion pharaonis. The sequence continues at coordinate 493,812 of CAHIKZ030005631.1, read as the reverse complement.
TGAATTATCTCGTGAATAGAAACTTTCAGTCGAACGATAAAACTTTCACTCCATCCACCAAAGTAACATGTAATCTAGAATTATCCTCACAGCACATTTTGCTATTTTTCACCAATTTTTTGCATTCAGTTGGTTTAACTGGGAACAGTGTTTGTCCAAGTGAATCGTTTGCATATCCAGAAGAATCTCAGTATATAATTCCTTTCAAAACCCCGATATACATAGCATTACAATCATTGGATGAAATCTGACTTTCGTATTGTTAGAGGTGATTCATTTTATTTCATTCATTTTACTTTTCCTATGATGTTTTGCAGTCTACATTGTTGTTTTCATCATCCGTTATAAGATGTTTATACACGGGACATTTTCATTACTTTTAAGTAGAGAATCTCACATTAGGTACTGTGTAGCATTTTAAAACTTATATGGACGCCACACATCAAAGAGACTAACATAAACAACTTGGTGTAACTGATTTTTGGTGTTTTTTTTTTATATTTTCAGTATCACACAAACTATCAAATAAATTATATATCATTTTTTACCTTTCAGTCGCAAGCTTATCTTTCTTAAAATTAAAATTGAAGAATTTACGGAAAATATTATATATTATTCGCACCTTCGTTTTTATAATAAATAAATGCCAATGTTAACAAAATTTTCAAATATATGCATGGATGAGTCTAGTTTTTCCTGAATTTTTCATTCTCATGGAACGATTTTTTAATTTCGCTATTCACAACTGTAGGCGAACCATTCGTTTCCAATTTAAAGGCTATATGCAATTCCAAGTAATCTTTGTGAAGTGACTTGAACAAAAAGAATTCAATTTCGAAAGAATTCACCACCAAATCGCTTTGTTTCTAGAATGACATTTAAGCACTCTGAGCAATATTTCAAATCAAACGAAATTCAATTTTATATGAAGCAGTAAATAATATGGCGCGTGTCTATTCGAAATGGATAAAAGATGGTTTTAATTTTGCGACTTCTAAACGGCTTCTTTCTCTCTTTTTTGGTTCGAAGCGAAAATAGTTGTTTTGAATATTACGACCATGTTATCAAATGTTTAACCTGACAAAGAATTATTATATTGGCCAGAGCAGATGTAAAATATCTAGGCTTTAAAAAGTTTCGATTCATAAAAGAATTTTCCCGAGAGTAATGTCTTCAGGACCTAAGTGCAGGAGAAAGGACACATATTTGATACATAAAGATTTTTGTTCAGGTGAAAAGTTGTCAGTTAAGTTCTTTTTTCGCCCTTTTTTTATCATTGTTGGTTCGTTAGTATTTTTAGAGCTTTGTTCTTAATAAAATCGATCATTAAATATTTGCTTCAAAAGATTGGATTTATTTTACAAGAAATACATTATTTTACAAAAATGTCAGGTGAAGTAAAAATAGATTTGAACAGAATCCATTGGTTCTAAAGATTTGTCGATATTCGAAATATTCACTTCGTTTTGTCAAATAGGAGCCAGAAGACTATGTGGGTCATTTTAAAAAAAAAATATAATCAGAGCATAGTTGTTTATCTTGAAAAAAACATTCAAAACGCTGATATATAAAACTGGTATCAGTGATCAATACGCAACTATCTTGGCCACGAGTTAGTACTGAGATCTTTGCCAAGTTCAGCTTAGTCTGACACAGCGCCATATTAGCAGCGCACAAAGTGAGAATTGAAACAATTCGGTCATGACCAGCGTTCCTTATCGGATACCATTTGCCAGTCTTTTTTTTTCTTCTTTTAAAGAAAACGCTTTTAAAGTATTGCCAAAAATGCCGGGATATTTTAGGGTGAGTTTAGACACAAGTCTTACGAAGAAATACAGGTAATCAAAGACTGAATGGCTTAACGAAAGGTGCGGAGAATTAGAAAGAATGAACTTTATAGACACAGCAGGTGGGCATAAAAGAATAAAATAAATAGCAGGACAAAAGATTTGCTCATCGACTGGATACATAAAATTTAAAGCGGTAACGATCTCAATAGTGAAAGAAGAACACTACACGGACTCAATATATTGGAGAATTATTCCATGACTCAATAGGGAAACCTGCAATATACAAAGCATTAAAGGTCATGACATACACTGGAATAAAAATGAACTTGTCATAGAGGAATACTCATCAGAAGAATTAATATTTATAGGAAACTTCAAAGAAAATTATGTTACGGCGTTGGGAAAATGTCTGAAGCCAAGATTCTAGGTCAGGGTCAATAATATTGCAGAATCCTCTTTGGATTTTATCAAGAATCTCTTTTTTATTACAACTGAACCCTTTATTTCGCTCACTGGGGTACACTGTTCTAGTTCCACGTGCCATGTTTAAATGGATGCCAGTTATCAGTTATCTCCTGTTAATTCCCCTGTGAAATTTCTGCACTCCCTTAACCGGGTATTGAACTGTCACTGTCCTGTCACTTGATCTAACTAACGCTTTTATCCACTGTGCCATGTGTCCTTGAGTCTACCCCAGTGAGCGAAATAAAGGGTTCAGTTCGACATTCCAAGCACCTGAAGAAGGCCGGAGCGTACAAAGGCCGAAACGTTGTAATAAATATGGCGACAAAGATGAGGACAATAGTCCGAATAATGTAAATAATGTACATAAACAGAATCTGGGAGTTTTAAGGAAAATGGAAATAAAAAAAAGTTAGAAACACAAAGAAACAGTTGAAATATCTAGGATGCATTATAAGGAATGAGGGCTTGGTGAATTTAACACTCACAGGACATATTGAAGGCAAGAGAGACAGCAAAATGCAACGAGCAACCTACCTAACGCGTTTTGTCGAATAGCGGAATATGGCCCGGAAGGGTATAATAAACAGATAAAAATTGTTAAGAGCTTCGAAGTTGTGGAGAGCGATGATCGACTACGGTCTTTAAAATTTCATTTGAACAAAACCCCCAGATATCATGCCGAATCAAATTGAGAAAAAGGACTTGAATATATTTATAGTTATTTCAAAAATATTTGTACATAGCATATTTCCTTCTTTACAAGTACACATCAATTCCTTGGCGTAATTAGAATCGTGACATTTGCGGTATCGGACTTAAAGAGTTTTAAAATCAAATTTTGAAGAGGCAAGTTCGTATTATGTCGTACTAAAACAATTGTTTTTTTTTAAATCAAGAAAAAAAGAAACAAGAAAACAATTTTTCATTGCTTCATAAACAGACCGATCTAAAAAAAATGACCTAAAATCTGTTGTTAACAGGAATAAGGAATGGCTTCTTCATTTTAACATCCGCCAAAACGAAACCGCTCTCTTTTAATTGTCTGAGAGAGAACCATTTTTTTTTGCCTTCCATCAGTATGGCTGATTCTAACCTCCAGGTAAGTTACTCCTTGTGCTTTCTCGGGCTAACGTTTTCTGCTGACAGGAAAGGTTTATATTTGTTTCTGATGCTGTGAAATTTGGTTCACAGTATCGTTCTATGCAATTTCTTTCGCCAGGACGCATCTTACACATTTATAACTCTACCATTCATTCATGCATTGAATATTGCTGCCAAATATGGTCTAGTGCTTCTGCTATATAATTTGAGATTCTCGATAAAATCCTAAGAGGATTCTGCAATGTTTTTGGCCCTGACCTGGTATCTCGGCTTCACACACTTTCCTACCGCCGTAACATAGCTTCCTTTGACCTTTCCTCTAAATATAAATTCTTCTGATGAGTTTCTCTCTATGGTAACTTCATCTTCATGAACTTAAGTACAGTACGAGATCTGTGGAAAGTCTCATCATTTTACACTTGAAATGGCTAGATGTAACCGTAAGTTCTATGCTAAAGGTTTCGTCTCTCGCACTTCTCGCTTGTGAAACTTTCTTCTGACTTCTTGCTTTCCATTCAACTTTAATCTTCAAAAAAAATGCAATGTCAATCGTTATCTTCCGTTTTCTTAATTCCAGTTCTTCTATTAATCTCTCTGCTGTTTTCTTTTTCTCATATTCTTTCAAACTCAGTAACTTGCATCTTGGGTGAGATGATTAACAAAAACCAAAGCTACTTCCTTATGATATCAATGAAAACAGAAACGTTTTCGACTTCAAAGGTTTGGAGTTTAAGTGAATTAAAAGATACAATCGCAAACATCTATAAGAATTACTGATTGGCATTTACGCCATTTGGGTTCTATTATGGGAATTTAGTTCACTAAAAAAGCACTTTGTGAGGCTAGCTTACCAAGTTATGTATCATGGCAATAAAATCGACTGACGTATATTTGAATCCTCAACTCGCTCTTCGTTTAATCTCGTCCATCTCATCCGATTTTTTTTATTAAATCTATCATTTAATCGGTAACCACGTTTCGAATACTACTTTAAGCTTGAAAGTAAGATCCGATCCTGAGTTGTATTCCAAATTCACTTAATGTTTGTTTGTTCATCTGAAGTTTAAAGAATAGTTTTGTGATGGGATACTACGTATATATAGCTGGACACTTGTGTCCGTAGGGCGCATTTGTGTTTATTCAATACAGCCACCTGAGCAGACCTTAGTTACAGTTTCTGGGAAAGAGCGTGTTATCTAGCGTGATCAAAAATTTGAACAAGGCCAGCACGCTCAATCCCTCGGCCACGATGACTTGTGACTTCGTCTACCCAATTTCCTTCACAAACCTTGGGTCAACTCGTGGTATGGTTTTCAGACACTTTCCAAAGTTACCGCACGTTGGTATCGACTCTGCTAGTCCGGTAACATCTGGAAGTCTCCTTCCTGAGAAATCGAACCCGCGTCTCATGGTCAGAATGCAAACGTTCTAACCACTCGACCACGAACTATTAATGACGATGATATTTATTGTAAGTAATGTATTTAAGGAACACTAGACACAAGTTTAAACGTCTACAGTGCTTATCACCCACTCGTAACTTAACGAATAGATTCTATTCCTTCAATTGCTTAATAGAATGAATGCTTGTATCTAAATATAATAACGAAAGGGTGGACCTGGGAACACCAGCAATTAAAAGGTGGTTCCACGCTCCTCAAAACCTCCTGATCAGAAACCTTGCTGCTGGACGTAGTTTAACGTCTTACCCAGGACGCGGATGTAGTTTATCGTCATAACCAAGACACCAAAAATTAGGAAAACTTTTCTAAATTCATTCATTTGATGTTCGCTTTGATTTTTTTCTTTCATATTCATCCAATTTGTGCTTTTGACAAAATTATTTCAAATAAAAACTGCCTACTATATTTGACGCTATATAAGGCGCACTTTATTTTAATAAAAATATCTTTTAAATTTCCTCTGCGTCTTATACGCCATATGTTGTTTAAAATTCGCCATAGACAGGCGGTATTAGCTACCTGGCAACTCCTATTAGCTTAGATTTAAACATGAAGGAGCAATAGAACACGTGGATAGGAATGCCTGATCAGAACTTTACACTTACAAGAAGAATTAAAAAGACCCAGTATTGTACAAATCTGTGAATGGGTGAAGCAAGCTTGGGATAATATTAGACAAAAAATTGTGTTATCTTTTAAAAAGTGTGGCACCGGAAATGCTCTCAATGGAACGAAAGATAAATTATTTACCGACGATGATAGTAGTTTTGAAAATGAGTATCAGAATTTTGATAACGAAGACGGTAAATTTTATACCAGCTATACGTTTTCAAAAAAAAAAAAAAAAGAAATTACTAACTATACGTTTTTGAAAAAATATTATCAGCTATACGTTTTTGAAAAAATATTACCAGCTATACATTTTTGGGGAAAAAATATTAACAGAAATAGATTTTTGACAAAGCAAAAATATTACCAGGAAATGAAAAGCTGTCGGCATTAAATGGCCCATTGAGGTTGATATGCCGTAAAACAAAACAAACAAATATCTCATAAATATAACTTAGGCTGTAACATTTAGCAATATTTTTTACTAATTTTACTAATTACTAATTTTTCTTGATTTTCCTTGCTGAAATTGGGGTGCGTCCTTATACAGCTATGCGTCTTATATGCCGTCAAATACGGTAAATATTGGGATTATTTCATAAACAGAAAATGCAAAAAAAAAAAAAAAAGTTTAAATTTGTGTTGCCAAAGTTACACAGATTAAAAGACGGGGAAATACACCGAATTACACCTTTAAAGTGACCGGTGAGGGACGTAATATAATTCTCCCCTAAAATATCAAAGAGATCAAAGTTTGAATTATTCTTGATTTATTTATTTTTTAAATTTCCATTCATTTTAATTGTAGGAATATGTTAATTTTATAGCCCTTAAGGGGAGGAAACGAAAAGGGAACTAAAAATACAATGGACCGGAAGTGACTGACCAAAAGAGATACAATGCTACTCACCGCGATCAGATCTAAAACAGTAGCACGTAGTGTAACAAAAGTGGAATCAAAAGATCCGTTATCACAACAGCGTGACAAAGATGACCCGCAAAGCTTATATATAGATAAGCTATTAGAAGCTCGTGAACAGTCGAACAGATAAGCTGAATAGCGAGTAGGCTCTTAAATGAGATGCAAGTTCTAACAACTTCTGCTGCCACAGCAGAAGTTGTTAGAACCTGCATCTCATCTTGTACCACCTGAAAATAGTTCAGACGACCACAACCTCGCACCTTTTAATAACCAGAGGTGCAATACACAATTGTCTTCAAAAAGAAATGTCTGGTAACGCGGGAATTTTTTTAACCTAGGGCAAATTATAGCAACAGGTTATTATGAAACTATCAAGGTGAAATCTATTTCTACAGTTTATTGTTAAGATATTTTCAGAAATGTCTAACTGATGGAAAAATTGGATGACTTATGTAAAATTAATTTTTCAAAAATAGACGTAAAGCTTTGAAATAAAAGAGAAAAACAACTCATTTAAATTCTTTAAAAATACAAAAAAAAGTGGAAGTGTATCAAATGTTAGCAGAGCGTTTGTAGATGCCTCGATTAGCATAATGCAGCCATTTTTGTTTTTATGGGGGACTCATCGAGTTTACCTATTCACTCGTAGGACTATATTTAGATCTGCTCACGCACTATTATTAGTCATAGAAACAGTGAGTATAAAATATCTGTTATTATAAATATATGACTGTAAAAATTTTTAGCAAAAATGTCATTATATTTCACAAAAGATGGCTGGAAAAGAGTCTTAGAGATTAGAGCCGATAATGGCGTTACAATTTGGATACTACTTATGCTGAACAAGCATTCCTATTTCATCTTTACTGCAGTACAACTTTTTACCAAAATTACATTTGTGAAGTTTTTTTTTTTAAACAATGAAGAACTTATCTAACTTGATAAAAAATGCAATTATCTAAATGAAAACGCTAGTCACAAACGAACGGGACTGACATTTCAAAGATTTGATTATTTGGTAAATTCGTTCATGTAACCATTGCCTGTTTTTAACAAAGCGTAGTGAAAAAGATAAAATACGTTTATGTCTTTATAAGTCTTTAGGAGAAAATACGTTACCGATAAGTATGTTGACAACTGCACACTATTAAATATGTCCGTCCTTTATTGGGAAACTGAAAACAAAACGTCTACAAATATTTCTTTAAGCAGATGTAAGAAAAACATTTGACTGAAAAGCCTGGGTACAGATAGATAGTTGATTTCAAGAGTAATGCCTTATGTACAGTTGCTAACATAAAAATGCTTTGCACCTAAAATGCAGAGGAACTAAAAAATAAATAAATGATAAGCGTATGTATAAAATAATGTTTTCTTGATGAAAACTTGCTCTACCAAACTGTTTTCTTCACCTCACTCTATTTATTAACATTCTCCATTGAAATAAATAGGAGGCATTACTTAAGGAGCGATTCTTGTACATCCGTGTTTTCGTGTGTGCCTTTATATGCGTACGTGTGTATGTATGTGCGCGTGTGTTGGTAACTCAACCGTGACTGCTTCTATGATATTATTGTTGATTTTCTTGATGCTGATGACGTCTCTGGTGACTCAACAGAGTGAGCGACATTTTAAGCCACAGGTTTTGCAAACAAGCTTACGTTTGGCCGTACTGGTATCAGAGTGCTGCCAACTTGTAATGTTGGCTAAATCCAAATCCTGACAAATGGACGGAACGATTGCAGAACGGTTCGGCAATGAAAATCCAGAGCCAATTTTCGCTTGAAAATGAAACAGAACTAGGGACTTTAATTTGATGCTATAATTGAATTTGAAGTTTTTAGCTTCTGTTTTTGAAACATGTTAATTTCTGTGTAGCGATGCAATCATATTTTTAATTAGTAAATTTATAATATTTATGTTCTTAGCACTGTTTTGTAAAAATAAAAATATTAATAAGAACACCGACTTATATATCTTATTGTTCTTTTTCTTTATTATATATATATATATATATATATATATGTGTGTGTGTGTGTGCGCGTGTGTGCGTGTATGTGCATATATATATATTTATATTTATATAATTATACATATAATTTATATATATATATATATATATATATATATATATATATATAAGAAATAAAGTCTTAAGATGTGCTATATTTATAGGATAAAGTGATCAATATCAGAGATAGAGCGTGTGTAAATATAAAAAAGTGAACATAGAAGTCAACACTTAGAGGCGACAGTCTGTTTCATGCTGACGATTGCATCTAGCATGAAACAGTCTGTCGCCTGTAAGTTTTGACTTCTATGTTCACGTTTGTATATATATATATATATATATATATATATATATATATATATATATGTCTATCACAACTCGACCCTTAATTAAAATTTGCACTTTTCCCAAGGAAAGAAGACCGTTATGGTCATGTAATCATACTTATTTCAAGGAACACAGAGCTTTTCATTCCAATTTTAAACAGATCCACACTTTTTCCCCTACGCTGCGTATTATCCACATTCCCTTATTTTCCCCCCTCTCTTTCAATGAATTGTATCTCCTTTTTCACCAACTTTTCATTTATATCTTTTCTTTCTTTTCTTCTTCTCTTTTCATTTCCTTATCATTCTTTCACCATTCTGTCCACACTGTAAATCTATTTTGCTTGACGTACAGGATCTAGAGACCTAATGTGTCGTGCGATAAGCAGGCCCCATTTGTCACATAGAAAAAAACAAAAATACACACATATATCTATTTAGCTACGATAATCGTATTTTTGGGTAGCAATCCTTCTTTTATACAAGTTTCGTTAAAGACGAGTGACAACAAGGTACAGCGATTAAGCATTTTATTTAGTTTTTCTTGTGTTTTTGCAAGTGCTTTCTTTTCTAAGGTCTGCTCAGCATAGTTGCAGTATAAACCACTGGTTGGTTCAGTGGGTGTTGAACAAATACAAACGTGCATGAGCGAGTGTGTGCAATAGGGATTGGCTAGAATCCCTAGTAGCCGGATATCCTCGAATACGAATGGTCAGCTATTATATATATATATATATATATATATATATATATATATATATATATTATACACGGTCACATTAGAACATGTAAGTATCCACTACATTCTACATTTCGTTTCAAAGTTTAAAATAAAACGTTTCTTGCGGTGGTTAACGATGATAGCAATAAACAATTTAAAATTGCAATTAATGAAACATCACTACATTTTCCTTTTATTTTCATTTATTGATCCCCAATCTTATTCTTCGTTCATTTACATTTTGGATTATATATATATATATATATATATATATATATATATATATATATATATATATTGAAGTCAACATTCAGAGGTGACAGGCTGATTCATGCTAGACGCAATCGTCAGGCACCTTTATATTTACATACGCTCTATCTCTGATATTGAGAACTTTATCCCTTAAATATATCACACACTTTAAAACTATATTTCTTCATATATATATATATATATATATATATATATATATATATATATATTCAAACACATAAGTTGATATATATATATATATATATATATATATATATATATATATATATTCAAACACATAAGTATATTCACATAAGTAGATATATATATATATATATATATATATATATATATATATTCAAACACATAGTATATATATAAGTATATATATATATATATATATATAAACACATAAGTAGATATTCATTTTAGTGGACAAACATTTCGGAAAAGATTTCATGTTTGTTATAAAATATTCAGATGAACATCAGCGCCCACGAAGTGTGACATGTACTTTCTCTGGTAATGTAGAGAAGAACTGGAAATTTCTGAGCAAAACCACGTGATTGTTCAGTATATTTTTACGTCGGTTAAGTAGAGCACGAAATGAACGTCACCTTTTTAGGCAGGAGCGTGTGTGTAATATGTCTGCCGCCTCTTATGTAGTTATACCAGACAATAAATTTGTCTGAATTCGAATCAAACTTCCAATTCGATCTTTCAGCAAAACAGTAGAATGTATGCTGTAGACTAAGTTTCAAATATTACGTTAAAGCTTAAAACCTATAGCTTACATTCAGTTTTGTATCGAAAGAAAGATCTTGTAAAATTGTCTTCTTTGGCATCTGGAGTCCATTCTTTCTTGATCGACTACTGAGAACGGAAAGCGAAAATTCTACTCTTGGAACTAACATCCTTTTTTTTTCTTAGACTATTGCTTCAAGACTTGTAATTAACTAGGATCAAATGGCGTTACTTAAAATGAAAACAAAACTGAAAGAAGACAAGCCTTTTTCTGAGGATTTCATTTGCTAACAAGTTTTGTATTTCTTTTCCAAAATGGTTTGGCCAAAGTGCCTCACAAAAAAATTAAAAATGTTTGCCATTTCATTATATTGTTTAAAAAACATAGGAAACGATTTTTGAGGTTCTTAGAAAACTTAGAGAAACGCTGTGCTTCTAAAATTTAATCTTGTTTAGTAAGGATGCTTGTCATCACTTGAACATGAATATGTGCGATGTTTTGAAAATATCTCATATATTTATGCTCTTCATTTAATTTTAGAGTAACGTTTTTGTCAAGATCAAACCAAGGGCTATTATAGTTGCATAATCTTATATTATTTGTTAATCTTAAACTTAATTACAGCGTAAACTTAAAAGCGAATGAATAACGTTACCGATATCAATAATGAGTTGCGGTAGAATTCTACTGCTAATTATAGATCATATTACTTGTAAGTGAAAATCTAAGGCACTACCTCTTTCATCGATAATTAAATCAATGTTGTGTTAATAACACGATTAATTATCTATTTGTTTAATTTCATTTTTATTGTAAGAAAAAATTGAAAAAAGGACAATGAAAGTAGGAAAACAAAAAAAGTAAACAAAATCGATTTTATAGAAAGAGAAGAATTTTTTCAAAGTTTCTGTCTACATCTATAAATAAATTCAATACGACGAAAAGTGTGAGACTGACATCCCAAGGCGCAATGGGATAAGATGACTTCCAAAATCTAAGCAAAGCATTAAGATATAAAAAAAATCGTTAAAACAGAAAAGTGTGCAAAAATGTTATGCAATATCAGTTCTCCTATTTAGCAGTAAATGCTAGACAATATCATGACAGATGAAGAAGTGACTTAAAGTAAGGGAAACAGAGAAAAGAGTACTGAACACTTACGTAATATCAGTTCTCCTATTTGGCAGTGAATGCTAGACAGTATCCTCACAGATGAAGAAGTGACTTAAAGTAAGGGAAACAAAGAGTACTGAGACTCAAAGTAAGAGAAATTAAGAAAAGAGTACTGAACTCTTACGTAATATCAGTTCTCCTATTTGGCAGTGAATGCTAGACAATCTCCTCACAGAAGAAGAAGAGACTTGAAGCAGATGCAAATGTAGCAAAAGTAAATGTCGTTCTACAAAAGGATATTGAAAATACCATAAACTGAACATGTGATCAACGATAAAGTTTTACAGAAAATGGAGAGAAAAAGGACACTTATACTTAACATCAGGAAAGGGCAGTTGAAATTTCTAAGGCACATAACGAAGAAAGACGGCTAGAAAAAAAAAATATATATATATTGGTAAATTTTAGAAATAACTTTACAAGAATTTAATATTCTGGGCGTATTTGCCATCAACTATAACTAAATTTTATCATTGCAAATATTTTAATGTCTGTCTATATCTCTGAGATGAAGTATTATGACTATTTAAGACATTTTTAGGTTTATACATATCTGTCCAAAGCGTGTCCAAATGTAAACAAATGACGTTACACATTATGAAATGGACAAAGTCAGGTAATAATTTTAAGATATTTTTTTTTATAGATAGTAAATATTTAAGTAAATGCTCTGTTTATAATTAACAGTATTAAACAACATTTACCGGCCTGAATGTCCGAGAAATTTTCACAGAAAATATTCGTCCTCCGACAGGATTCGAACCTGTATCCTATACGGAACCGTCTTTTAGCTTGACGTGCCTTAACCGATTTGGCCACAGAGCAGAGTTCGGTTAGCAAGGTCGAATTTACTGTCTTTAAACTTCAATATGAAGATATGGATGTACGTGAGAGATTCATGAAAGATTGAAGTTTAAAGACAGTAAATTCGACCTTGCTAACCGAACGCTCCTTAAATAATTGTCAGACTTTGTCCATTTCATAATGTATTTAGACTGTATACATTATTTACATTATTTGAACTCTTATCCTCATCTTCATTGCCATATTCACAACATTTCTTATAATAAGAAACATATAAAAACGAATTTTTTTCGTTTTGCAATATTTACTTAGTGATTAATTTGGACAATAGAATTTATTTTTTAGATATATTCCAGTTGATCTAGTTTTCATATGGCAAATATCATATATAGTAACCTTTAAAACCTTTAAAATTGACCTTATATTTTTTAGAAGAGTATGATGTAATTTGACTCTATTACTATTTCAATGATTGGTCTATCCAACAACATGTTCTTGAACAGCTCCCTATTTTTATAAGATACAAAACAGAAAAAATGTTTTGCACTTCATAGCTTACAATTTTACTGTCTTTATTTTCGGGCTAATAAGTATCTTGAAAAAAAATAATCGACTGAAGTTACAAATGTCATGTTTCTTCTCTTTTTCTTTCGTACCATTTGATTCCTGTCATTCAGTTACAATAATTATCTACAAAAGTAATTGGTAAGGCAAAATCATAATTTGAAGGCATAGAGAGAGTGTAAATAAACTGTCACTAAAATAATAATTGTAATAATTATTCATCAAAGATATATATATTAAGGATACAAACAACCATTTGAATAAACAACTTCTGCCCAATATCTGATGAAATTTTAAAAGCATCAATGTCATTATAATTGAAATCAACTAAAAAGAAAGATCAACTGAAAATCGACTAAAATGAAAGATCCACTTAAAATCAGCTAAAAAGAGACACGGTGCAAAGGAAAATAACTATGTATGTTCCAATATAATTCCCGAATACTGTCTTTATAGATTGAATATTGAAAATTTCGAAAAATGTTTGGCTGCCATGCCAAACATTGTCTGTTGTTCCGTAGTAGATGGCACAACGTCCCACAAGATTTTATTGATTTACACCGAAAACTTTTGGAGATGGTGTGTTTATCTTAATAGATTTTTGTTGTTTTTGGTAATGAATAGAAAAATGAAAATGTAATGAAGCTGAAATCGAAACTATAAAAAAAGGCATTGTCTTTTACTTGTTTTTTTTCTAGTCAGTTAGAACTTAATGACAATTATCTTGAGAAAAAACACAGGTATGTTAAAATAATAGATGAAAAGATAGAATTCATAGTCTTACAAAAGCAAATGATTTCTTCGTCCTTGACGCAAACGACAACGTTGATCCTTACAGGGAGAAATTACAATTTGCAAAGATAGACGACCGGACTATTTCCATAATGTTTACTACTAACTGTCCATTTATTTGTTCATTTAATAAAAACTGACTGAAATATAAGGAAATGGCGCCTTTTTGCTTTTCCTTTTATTTCATCAATTCTTGATTTTTTGAAAAGTTTTGAATGAACTCTTTCACTATAGCCTTTTTCCAAATCATAGTTAATCTTTTAAGAGAACGCACACCTATTCGTCTGTTTATTCCATTGAAGCATAAGTGCAACCAAATTCGTTTTATTTGTTCAGAGCAAAATGAGGTTGTTTTTCTCAATATTCTTTTTCTTTGGCTTCAAGTTTCTGATCTAACGAGGCGTCATACAATTGTCTCGTAGTAAACATATATGTATGAACTTTGCTAAATCAATAACTAACTTCATTCGATGTTTACTCCAGAAGATTATTATCAGATATAATTAATGTTTCTGTCTGCGGTGAAGACAGTTTTTCTCCAAACCATTCTCATTGTGATATCCGGAAGCCAAAGAAGTATATTTTAGGCAAACTGAAACGGAGCTTTATTTACAAAGACAATGTTGTATCATCTGAAAATGTTTTGCTCTTTTATATTTGGCTCCTGGATAAACCTTATCGACATTTAGGATACAATTGCATCTAAAAGAATGCCGAGAAAAATGTAATGCAATTTTTAGCTTTTTAAATTATCTGCAACTAAAATAGGCAATAGTTAAAATAGTCAATAGTTAATCATATTATAAATTGTCTTATTTCCTTCAAGAAGATTTTCTAAATCTTGAATACGATCACCTAATTAATAACATATTCGACGAACCCCCACTTTTAATGCAAGACATCTACTTACGTTAATATCACTACTCATCGTCTTCCAAACTTTTGTGATGTCAGCGAACACTTGTTGCCACTTTTGTGATGTCAACGAATACTTGTTGTCACTTTCGTAATTCTCGTTGTAGTAGAGACTTTGCAATCGCAGATACAACTATAGTACGCCGTTGAACAATGCTCGTGTTAGACGCCTCTGAATAACACTCGCATTAGTAGTACTTGCTCGATAATACTCGCTCGAATAGTAACCCGTATAGTGATCCGAAAAGCGAAATAGTATAGTGAATAGAGTAGAGAATAGCGGATCGTATAGTATAGAGGATAGACTAGAAATAGCGATCATCCGAAATGTAATAGAGTATGGACTAGAACTGGAAATCATTTAGACGTCACACGACTTTTTACTTATATGCGTTTCCTCTATGGTCACTTGGGTGACTTAATTCAATAATGGGATCGCTTGTATTTGCTCACTGTCGATCTATGTTCAAACTCAAGTGTCGGCAGCGACACTTTATTCCTATATAACACAAACTGAAACAAGCAAATGCTCGCTAAAATAATGATGCATGCTATATTTGTATGCACATTTTCACCAATAAAACTTGCATTCCTCATAGTATAAAAGTTGGAATACATTCCTCTACTTATGACTGCTATAATATACTTTATTTTGTTTTTAAATATATGTGATTGTGGCAACTGCGTTGGATTGATTGGCTTTAACAATCACAGTAAGATAAGTAAACAGAATTTTAATCACTTTACTATAGCTCAGCATTTCAATTTACCTAATTATAGTATAGACAATGCTAGATACGTTCTTCTTGTTTCTTTTAATTGACTATGCAGCCGTCAGAAATTCGAACGTAATTACATTCTCAGACTTAATACACAGAATTTAAGATTAAACAAAACTTAAGAATTCTGACTGAGTAAGTTTTATAACAATAACAACTGCATTTCTTTAAAGTTCTACAGTTGGCTAAGTGTATTGATTTTCAAGGCGTTGCTTAGATGTGTCACAAGAACAAAGTATGAGGGGCATCCAGTGAGGATCGAACTCACCACTCAGTCTTAATTGTCCTAGCGAGACAAGCTTGCTAACCATTACACCACCTTGAGGTGCCCATGTTGATTAGGTGTATGACCAAAACAAAGGCTTTTATAGAATTCAAAGAACGTAAGAAAGTCTTTGCCTTGCCATCGCCTTATGGATTGACTAATCCTGCCAAAAGCCAGTAAATGTATTATTGATAACTTATGCAGTAAAGTTCGCTAATTATTACACTCGAACTAGTGGAGAACTAGAAGAGTGGATATTAACTGGTTAAATGCTATTAATATTAAGGGAAAGACTGTTTTGTGCAATTTTATATAAAATACATTTTTCATTCGAAGAGATGCTGGATAAAGATCTGATGAGTAAATTCATATCGTCAAGTATTGCCATAAATTCATACTGTTCCATACAGAAAATGTGTGGAGGAAAAAAATGGGAATGTTGATGTATTCCATATAACAATGGTTAAATTGACGAGTCGAATGTCTGTACGTTTGTGGGTTATATGGTGGATAAGAGCGACATTGGGTTGTAGCGAGACAATGGATTTCTATCGTTTCTAACACGAATGGAAAAGCAGTAGACAATAAAAGGAAAAATCGTTTTTTTGAAGATTCTGGATTTACTTTGATAAGAACTAAGCTTGAGACAGTTAATTTCCTCGCCTTATTGTTACGCGTTATCTAGAAAATTCCAATGAAATAACATCGTTCCAAAGGAGATGTTACGCAAATCGTACTGCACTATAGAAGTTCATATAGGACCATTAATGTACATACAAAAAAAACTATGTAATTGTCTGAAGGATTATAAAAATGTCAAAAGCAAGTGGAACTGGTCCCAGGAAATAAGAATTTTTTTTTATCATTTTACCATAAGGAAGGCGATAAAGCCACTAAGATACAATTGTTTGCCGAAAGTGAAAGAAATTGAGGAAAATATTACGGTAATAAAAGGACAGGATTCAAGTGGACAGAAAGCGGGGATTAAAATTCAAATTTTTGAAGGTTGTAGTTGTCAGGAAAACAAGTTTCGGAAGAGAGTTTCACAAGCGAGAAGTAAGCATAAGATATCCCCCCCCCCACACACATAAAATATGCCTCCTCAGTCGAAGATCTGAACTGATTGATAAATTTAGTAATAAGAATAAGCACTTGCTTCGATATAAATCAGCTTGAAGCAAATGCACGCCAAACAATTTGATAAGAAGACGTGAAGTACTTCAGTTTCGCTTTTATCATGTTAACAATACTAATGTAAGATAGTAAAACTCAGTTTTATTTAACAATGGTTTTCTAGTTACAGAAATGAAAAAGAAAAAGAAAACTTCTAAAAATTACTGTGTTCATCATTTAACCTAGGAAGACGGTAAATATATCGGCCTAGACGGTGTATTAAAACAAAAATTTCTCTATTTTTCTTAATTTTATCAAGCAAGCCTATTATTTTCTTTGTTTCTATTATGGGAACTTACCCATAATAATAATGGACTATTCCCGGCATTATAATATTGCGGCTCTCAAGAGGTATGAGGACATCGTAAGACAAGGAGAGATAATTGAGAGCATATTGTAAGGACATTGGAATAGTGATACTTGTCGAGACAACATAGTTCACTCTAACCAAATCTGATAGTCATTACTAATACTTCTACTTTGTATTATATTTCTGTTGTAATATATCTTTGTATTCCATACCTGTGTTCGTGTTATTCTTTTATTGGTTCTAACCTTGGACCATCACCGTGGTACAAGGAACTTGGATCATAACAGTTTCAATTCATTTTACTGCTTTTTTGTTTGGAGGAGGTGAATCATGTGGTCATCCATGCAGAGATTAAATAAGTGGAATCTATCTATCTATCTATCTATCTATCTATCTATCTATCTATCTATCTATCCATCCACACACACACACACACACACACACACACACACACACACATATATATATATATATATATATATAAAAAAACAAAGGATTTCTGTGTGTCTGTCTGACTGTCTGTGTGATACCTTTTCATTCGAGATCCATCCAACCGCTTTTGACCAAACTTGGTACATACATTGTACACTGTAAGAGATAGGTTCTTAGCCTAAAAACGGAATATTTTTTAAATCAATAATCGATAAAGCCGATCAACAATCCATAAATTCAATTGTTTCTTCCGATTTCGTTCAAAGTCGGTATGTAGTTTACTTTCATCATGACGAGCTCAACGATACCTCATTTTTTTTTATCTCTACGCCACTGCGGTTAGCGAAAAACCGCGAAAAACGAAAAATCGATTTCAACAGAAATCGATTTCAACAGAAATCGATTTCAACACAAATTTTAAACTAAAACTCCCTCAATTTTCAAGCAATCTAATACAAACTTCACTCAACTGTAGCCAAGAATAAGTTGATTGTTTAACAGTCATTTAACTTGATAATTGAGTCCACCCATATAGTGAAAAACAGCGTAAATAGCGAAAAGTGGCAATTTTTACTGGTTTCTTTCTTATTTTTCGTTGATCTTACGAACAATTTTCATCAAACTTAACAATTGTTTTATAAATGTATCCTCTTTTACATCTCTGGTAGCATACTGACAAAATGAATTTCAAAACCCGCAAAATAATTGTGGTCTGAAGTGGGTCTTCATGTTGCCTGTTTTACCCCTTCATGTCCTCGGATAACTTCGATTGAATAAATACAGACTACTTCTGTTATATCAGTAACTGCATTAATTCAAAATGTTTTTTAATGAAAGTACTTTAAAGTAATTGAAGAAAATAGACTCTGTTGCTTATAAATACGATGGTGTTTTTACTTCATTCTAATTAAACACTTTTTTTTGATCGATCAGCTGGGTACACCTGCTCGTACTAAATAAAATAGTAAGTGTTCTGCACCTGTAACATATTCATGAATAGACGGTATGATGAAATTTGTCACTTGTTAGACAAATAAGTATTGTTTCATTTTAGAGAATATATTGAACTTTCGCTAAGACTTCTACTTGATATTGTTCACCTGACAGCAACAAGAGTAAGTGTGAAAGAATTTAATGGAATCAGATATTCGCCTCTTCTCTTTTTTGGAGCAGAAAAAAAATCAATGTTGCTGTCCGCGTATTTTATACAATATTTTATATTGAGAAAGTGTTCTTTTTTGAAAGCAGTATCTTACATTTCCATCGAGAATTGGACGACACTCTCCAGCAACAAATGAAGACTTTAAAAATCACACTGATTGATACTTGCAAGGGCCCCAGAGAGTAAAAAAATATATATATATATATATATTCAGATTTAAGTGATATTTGTAACAAAAATTGTTGTTTCAAAATCATCTTAAGAAAACATAACTATTTCAACTTGTATTTGAGAAATAATTTAAATGGAATCGCACATCAGAAATTAACGAAGAAAATTTGGAGTCACAAAAAATTTTATCTGCAGATAATCCCACCTTTGAGGACCTTCATTAAAAGCAAATATTTCTGTGTATATTTCTAAGATTAGGTATTTTAATTATCTACACTATTTACAATGCTCGGACTGTCGTCCTCATCTTTGTTGCCACATTCACGACGTTTCGGTCGTTGTGCACTTTGGCCTTATTCAGATGATTGGAATTTCGAAATGAACCCTTTCGTCCACCGAGGTAGATTGTTCTAGTTCCACATGCCATGCCTATTCCGGATGTCTCAGCATCAGATATCTCCTTTTAACTTAATCCTCGAATTTTTTGTTGATCTCAGCTGTAAGCAAGTGTTCAACTCAAAAACTCTTTGGATCAAATCCTCAAGTACACATGACCCAGTGGATAAAAGCGTTGGTTGAATCCAGTGACTTCATAAATATGCAGGGAAGATTCTGGTGAGAATAATTGTCCAGCACGACACAGTGAATCAACTTTCCTAGCAATAGAGCTGGCAATAGATTCAATATAATCATCTACTTCATGTCAGTGGAAAACGTGAGACCTAGAGGGCGAGCATTATTGTTCTACTAGAGTTTAGCATTAGTCGTGCTGATGACAGGCGGAAATGGATTTTTGTGGTGGAGGCGTTAAAATGTCATCCCTTGCCAAAGTTAACCCCTGATTGAAAATCCTTTTAAAGCGCAGTAACCAGTTTACTTTGTCGAATCTGTCAGAATTGCTACTAAAATAGGTGTAAAAAGTAGTATCATCGGCATAGATACCAACTGGGGACTGATGACATCGGGAAGGTCGTCGATGAAGATCAGAAACAGTGTAGATCTAGAGTCTGTCTAGATTTCTGAGATGAGGTATTATGTACATTATTTACATTATTCGGACTTTTGTCCTCATCTTTGTCGCCATATTTATCACAACGTTTCGGCCGTTGTACGCTCCGGCCTTCTTCAGGTGGTTGGAATGTCGAACTGAACCCTTTATTTCGCTCACTGGGGTAGACTGTTCTAGTTCCATGTGCCATGTTTGATGGATGTCAACTATCAGTTATCTCCTAGTAATTTTCCCTCTGAAATTTCTCCACTGCCTTAAGTGTAGATCTATCTATCTATCTATCTATCTATCTATCTATCTATCTATCTATCTATCTATCTATCTATCTATCTATCTGATATAATAGAAAATGCATACACCTGATTTACCCC
Source organism: Acanthosepion pharaonis (assembly GCA_903632075.3). Classification (NCBI taxonomy): domain Eukaryota; kingdom Metazoa; phylum Mollusca; class Cephalopoda; order Sepiida; family Sepiidae; genus Acanthosepion; species Acanthosepion pharaonis. Next base: position 473,487 of record CAHIKZ030005631.1, on the reverse strand, counting down.
TCACTGGAATATGATTGGCTGGTGCCCGTAATAAATACAGACGGACGTGTAGGTACGACAGAGTTTAAGTCTATGACGACGCCCATTGGACTACGCCAATAGCTATACTATTGGTCTACAGCTATTACCTGCGACTACGACGAGTACCAGTCGATTACTGCTACCGTGTACTATTTGGTTACAGTAGCCAAACCACTTAGCTACTTCGAACAAATATATCCATTTCCGGGACATATCACTAGATCTATCTATCTATCTATCTATCTATCTATCTATCTATCTATCTATCTATCTATCTCAGTCTGTCCATATCTATCTATCTATCTATCTATCTATCTATCTATCTATCTATCTATCTATCTATCTATCTATCAGTGTATGTGTGCGCATGTGCGTGTTCAAAAACAAGTTTCTTTGTGTATTTTGGGGAATAAATGTTATCGTGCGTACTGTATTTGGTGTTTACATGATTTTAGTAAGTATTATACCCACACATATATGCCAGCCTATCCTATTAGTGTATACGTATATATATATATATATATATATATATATATATATATATATATATGTGCACGAATTTGCACTCATATATGTGTAGATATTATGTATATGCGTGTTTGTGTGTCCGTGTGTGCGTGACCGTTGTGTGTGTGTTGACAAAACGAATATTTAATAGTTCATTATATCTTTATATATCTTAATATAACCTTATATACAAATAGTGTAGTATTCGTTTGTGTCTTATGTAGCTCTTCCCTGCTGGAGGGTTTGATTAATTCCACGGTCAAATTGTCGAGCCATCTTTTCAGGGGAAGAGATTACCGACTATCGTGTTAGGAAGAATGATGTGTTTTAAATCTTCCTGTAGCACACCGATACTAATGTTAGCATTATCGTAGCCATTGATACACTAACATTGGATGCGAATATAGAAAGACGAAATACGCGAGAGTAACAAACAAAACATTTAATAAGGCAAACAACTTACATATATTAAAAAGATTTACATATGTCCCAAAACAAATGATTGTTCATATTATCCCAAATGAACGAGGAGGTTTACAGAACGTGAACAAAAAAATAACATACCAGCTTTATGGCCTTTGATCGCCCGCAGATAAGTAAATAGAAATGTTTTCTTTCGCTAGGCGGTGCACATGATAACCAGTTTTCACGTGTGTGGACGATCTGGTGGTCAGGAAGGTTGTTCCTCAAAAAAAAAAAAAAAATAAAACAAAAAAACAAAAAAAAAAAACGGAAGCAAAAACTAAAAGGGACAGAAGAATTCTCCTCTCTAAAGGGGTCGAACACCCATGAACTCAACCCAAGGGTAAACAACTGTGGTCTCCCTACACCTGTAAACAGTTTATCTTAAGTCGGACGGCCTTGTCTCCTAGTTCTTGAATCTTTTATTCCCTCATGTATTCTTTTTCATGTAGTCGAATTATTTCAGCACTCTTACCGTATATATATTTTCATTAACGTTCATATAATTTTTGTTAATACTCTGTTCTCATAGTGAGTTAAAAAAAACTTCTAGATATTCTAATTAGGCAAGTGAATTTTCATAACAAACCGAACCTAAAAAATCCGTTATATTTTCTTCTGTTGTTTTTCTATCAGTTGGTCTATTATTTGAAAATAGTCTATTGTTGAATAGCCACTCCTAAAATCTGCCTGTTCATATGGACGATTTGCATTTGTGTTGTTTGTTTGTAAGTACAGTTGAGAATACTTTTTTTTTCCCCAAAATGGTTCGGGGAATACAGATTCGAAATTACTTTATCACGAATGTTTTGTCATTCTTCTCAGCAGTAAACCAAAAGCTCTGTTAAACTTTCTGATTTTCTGTTTTACATACGGATTTTCAGCTCTCTCGACACAGGTTTGATTATATTAAGGCCACAGTTTGGGTCCATCCAATCTTGCAAACTAGCAGTGTCTACATCAGTGAAAAACCTGTTTGTTGCACGCATTATGTGACAACATGACCAGTCATAATGGAATAATTCACCTTCTACTTGGGCACCTCGGGGTGGTGTAATGGTTAGCAAGCTTTTCTCGCTACGACTGAGTAGTGAGTTCGATCCTCACTGGGTGCCCCAAACTTTCGGCCTTGTGCCACATCTGAGCTACGCTTGGAAAATCACTAATTCACCTTCTACTTTACGTGATAATAGGTACAAATAAACAAGTATCGTGCATTGTTTCGTATTTTTTAAGGCAATTCACCTCAAACAAGGCGGGAGTGCCACTAGCACGCAATGGGTTACAGAGGACTGAGAACAAGAGTAAAAAAGGCGTGTTTGAGGATAGGATATAGAGAAAGACGGGGAACAAGCTCGATTGACATTACACTTGAATATTTGAAGATTATAGTCGTCGGAGAAGCAAGTAAGGGGAAGGGAGCTGCACAGAGAGGAAGTGCAGGAAAAGAAGCTGTTTGAGGAGAAGAGATGGTTCGATTTAACCATTTTGACAGTGAAAGAGTTGTACCGAGATGCCAGCCTAGTAGCTCGTTTAAATTCATATAGTCCGGGAACCAGCGAAAGTAGCTCGTTGGAACAGTTGCCGTGAAAATATTTGTAGAAGAGACAGAGGGAGGCCACAGCACGTCTGTGGGATAGCGATTGCAGACTAGATGCTAGATCAGGACCTATCATCTTGCATATTCGTCTCTGGATTTTGTCAAGGACCTCAAGTACAGCGGGAGCACCAGACCATATATGACAGCAATATTCAATGCAAGGACGGATGGTTGATTTATAGATTTGCAGGTTGGACTCGGACGGGAAAAACCTTCTGGCAAAACACAGAGAGCCAACTTTTCTTGCGGTAGATGAAGCTATTGATTCAATGTATTTATTCCACCTCATGTCAGTGGACAGCGTGAGACCAATCAGGCGTAACGAGGCGCTCTCAAGGATTTGGGAATCAGTCATTCTGATGAGAGGCAGAAAGGGTTCTCTGTGGTGGGTAAAGGAGAGCAGTTTCGTTTTGGAGGCATTAAAGTTTACAAGCTATTTCCTGCCTCAGTCAACCACAGATTGGAGTTCCTATTCGAGATCAGCAGCCAGGCTAGTTTTGTCAACGATACTAGATTTACTATTGAGGCACGAGGAAATCGTTGTGTCGTCCGCTTAGATGCCAACTTGGAAACTGATGATGTCGGAAAGGTCATTGATGAAGATCAGGAACAGTGTAGGGCCCAAGATAGAGCCTTGGGGCACAACCAGCGTTTGTGATAAGCGAGCCGGAGGAGAACCCGTTTAGGACGACCTTTATTTCATAAAGCTTACGAAGATGGCCAGCATGCGAAACCCTATCAAACGCTCGAGCTTCTCCATTATTTTAGATTGCTTCGTATACAAATTCAGTTATGGCGGTGAGCACTTCAGCGGTAGATCGGGCAAAGCGGAAACCATATTGCTTGTTGGAGAGCAGATTATGTGAAGTAGGATGCTTAACCACTTCCACGGTCTTTTGGAGGTCTTCCAACAGGCTGGAAAGCAAAAGTCGGTTAGAGAGTAGTTGTAAAGTTTAGAGAGGACATGAACCAATTCAGAAGCACATTTCTTCATGACAATGGCCGGTATCCTGTTCCCACCATATTGTGGAGTATTTTCACAGTGGAGGCTTGTATTTCTAATAAGTCGTCCTAAATTAGGTCCGACGTACAAAAAGTTAGGAACTTGGAAAATAAGACTCAAGGCGCAGCAATCTAGTTGTGATGGTTGGTACTTCAAATGTCCGAATATCGACTGACGCGCTCAACACCGTTCTGCCAGACTTGCCACTGCTACTCCTACTTATTATCTATGGGAGAGTCCATTACAATAGAATAGGTACTATGGCATAACACACCACTAGCCTTATGAGAGTCTAGTTTAGAGAAGATGTCCAGTACCATCGTTGGGGTTATGTGCATCTCACTCACGACCATTGCATCTAGTGCATTGTTTCTTACATCAACTATTTCATTAAAATGTTCTTTTGCCCAGATTGTCGATCATCCCCTTTTTTGGTTGGTGTGGCTTTTTGCTACAAAGCACTCACTTAGTTCATTTCTACACAATTGTAGGAATGATATTTTACGTGTAATGCTATTTCTATTATTATCACCGAGGGAAGGTTACTGAATAGAATAATCACACGAAGGTTAGTAATGAACGATAATACTTAGGGCACGAACAACACATATAAGATTCGCCAACGGCACATAGAAGTAGTCAACTGTTAGAAGTGAGTCAAGTGATTTCCACAATGAATCTCCAACTGCAGACCAACATACAGTATTTACTACTGTAGTTATGTGAATGAGGACATATCCATTACCGTCCGTAGGTATGCTACAACATTTATCCATTACTTGACAAGCCGTTACCTTTGGGTTGGATACTGACTACATAGCTAGCTTTCTTTGATCTCCCATACCTAAGGTATACCAGACATTTACTTATTCAAAACGCTTTCAACATCAGGCTTAATATTCTAAGCAACTTGGCTATTTCACGTTGACTCATCATTTGTAGTATTTCATTGATCTGAATCCTTTTCTCCATATTTACTCTTGTCGAAAGGTTTATGCAATTTGAGAACACTATAAACTTCTTAGCATATTTAAATTTCTGAAGAATTCACATATGAGGGACGGGTAGTTGGCTCATAGCATCTTGGGCATGCGAAATTACCAATGCATTTAGATATGTACATTTCTTCTCCCTATGTCAATGTGATTGTGGCAGATTATTCTACGATCCTCAATAACCAACTATGCCTATATTGTTGTCAAGACTTACTTTTTAGTAAATATATGAAACAAACAAATCTTTTTCTTGGGTGGCTGACTTATTTTGATCGTCTTTCTCCTTATCTCTTTCACTAACTCTTTCTCTCTTTCTATTTCTTTATATCCCCCTCTCTCTCTATATATATATACATTCTTTCTTTCTCTCTCTCTCTCTCTATATATATATATTCTTTCTCTCTCTCTCTATATATATGTATATATATGTTCTTTCTATCTCTCTCTCTCTATATATATATTCTTTCACTCTCTCTCTATATATTCTTTCCCTCTCTCTATAGATATATATTATTTCTCTCTCTCTCTCTCTCTGTATATATATATATATATATATATATATATATATAATTTCATATTTTATTATGCAAGTGAATATTTTCACAATAAAAATGTAATATTTTCTGGATATAATAACAGCTGGCCACACATATTCCCTACTGCAGGCACATTTGTGGTTTATACTGGAACTATGCTGAGCAGACCTTAGTTACAGTTTCTGGGAGAGAGCATGTTATCTAGAATGATCAACAATCTGAACAAAACCAGCACACGATGACTTCGTGCTAGCCCCAAAGTATTCCGTCTCCCCAATTTCACTCACGTGGCTTTAGTCAACCCTTGCTATGGGTTTTCAGGCACTTTCCAAAGGACCGATAACTGAAAGTGTTTTTCACTCACATTTCCTTTCAATTATATTATATATACAGAGATATTTTTATTTGCATTTTAACGACCTCACTCTTTGTTACCTCCACAACCCGGTGATACTACATGTGTGATCTGCAGGGAAATACATGAATCGACATCTGGATTGAATAGGCACATGGTGGTACGCGGGGTTGACCTACCACAGCAACTTTATCAGTCTATAAACGACTTATTGGGCCTCTTAAGAATGATGGTCGAAAAACTAAATATTAATCTTCTTGTTTTTTCCTCCACTGATATCTAAACAAAGCCATACTAACTTTCATTGGTATATAACACATAATACACCTTTTCATTATTTTGTACAATTGATTTGAAAAGGACCAATTATTTGCATTGAAATTAAAGTTCTGAGTCTGTATTATTTCATTAATTAATAAAAAAATCACAAATAAAACTAATTTTCATAATTTATTCTAAGATGAAATGTTTGGGTATTGGGCGAGGAATTTAAATATTCATCTTTTGTCCATAAAAGCATATTTTATTAGAGAAAATGCAAAATATCAGTATTTTCAAATCTTTTTTGAGTTGCACTATATATATGTGTGTGTGTGTGTCTGTGTGTCCGTGTGTGTATGTATAAAAATTCATAGTTTACGTATCTGTTATACAGTAAACTTTTAGAATATTTTAGACTTACTTATTCAAAATTTGCAAACTTAACGTTATTTCATTATTCCCCGCGTTGTTCCTGTGTATAAATACAGGTTACTAAATAAAATTTCTGCAATTGCCTTGGAAAAGTGAAAGGGTTTTCTCTCGCCTTTTCTTTAATTTATATTGTATATACAGATATATTTTATCTGAATCTTAACACTCATGCATATATATATATATATATATATATATATATATATATATATAGGTTCAAACAGACATTCATACCTATATATACACACATCTAAACAAATATACAACGTATCTATCTCTCTATATGTAATTTATATACATATATATATATATATATATGTGTGTGTGTGTGTGTGTGTGCGTATATATATATTGTAAAACAGTTATTCAAAGAATAAATCAATAAATCTAATGTAATTAACATTAATTACATTAACCTCATTGATTTATTCTTTGAATGCCTATTTTGCAATATTAATTAAGCATTATTTAATAATATATGTGTGTGTGTGTCTGGATGGCAAACAACAGTCAAACAAAGATCTCTTGGAAGTAATAATATCTACTGCAATTAATAATAAATTCAAAATAATATAAAACTTAATATGATCAATGAATAATTAAATATTAACCTACTTTTGTGGACGAAAGTTGAAAATTTTAATTCCTGTTCAAATCAATTGTACGAAATAATGAAAAGGTGTATTATGTATTATATACCAATGAAATATAAAATATAAATGAAAGGAAATGTGAGTGAAAAAAACCTTTCAGTTTTTCAAGGCAATTGTAGAAATTTTATTTAGTCACCTGTTGGTATGGCTTTGTTTAGATATCAATGTTTGTAAACACAAGGAGAACATTAATATTTAATTTTTTGACCAGGAGGTTCAAACGTCGTTTATTGACAGATGAAGTGAAGCCGACTGTAATTTTACACAAACATCCAAAATGCACTTCCACATTTGATCCTTGTTAAAAAATTATCGTCCATTTTCATAAACTCGACGCTTTACCATGGTCCAAAGGTTCCCAATATGGTTCAAATCGATACTCTATGGTGGTCATACAATAATCTTGTCCCTCATAAAACCTTGATTTGCCAACCATTCTTTTGTGAAGCGCGCCGCATGACTGAGCTGGGTGGGGGCATTATCTTGCTGATAAACAAGTTTACTACGGAACTCATCATTTTGTGAATTCAACCAGGGTATGAAATTTTCTTTTAAAAATTGGCAATAATTAACTGAATTCAGTTTGAGTCCTTCTGGCACAAGAAATGGTATAATTAATGTCGAGCCACAAATCCCAGCCCAGAACAATACTCCACCATCGCCTTGTTGGTGTATGAAAACGCAAGCGAGGAGTTCCACAATGAATGAATCAACCTGTTTTCTAACCATCGAGGCCATCTAATGTACCCCAGGTTTCATCCATCCAAATTACTCTTTGGAAATCAATTTTAAATAATTGTTTGTCCATTCTAGCCTCTTCAGGCAATTCATTTCGCTTAGAGGAGGGCATGAAATTGCAGAACGTTGTTTTGCCATATGGAGGATGAGATCTCGTGTTCTTCGAGACTTCTTCAACGTCACCTTGCTTAAAATTCTCGGGTGCTGTGAGAATTCTGTTTGAGTGTTCTTTTAATTTTTCTTAAATCTCTTTTGTTAACTTCATGTGGGCGATCACCCTTGTGCTTTTGGCGCTCACCTTTGCAATCATTGACATATTGCTTCACTTTGCGATGATCTCGTTTAATTATATTTGCTATTTCCAGTTTGGTTTTATCATTTGAGATTGATTTTGATATTTTGGCTTTTTCATCAGCAGTAAGCATCTTTCCATGAGCCATTATTTTAAAATTAATAATTTCTGGAAACACTTTTGATTCACCTGAAATATATAGAAATCTTTAAATAAATAATAATATGGAGATTTTCATTAATTAAACCTTTTTTGTCACGTTGGATATGTCATTTTAAATTAAATATATTTTTCTAATGTTTACACAAGCCATTACAATTTTTTTAAGTGTTTCACCTCAAGCTATGTGGGAAGCCACTAGCACGCAAGGGGTTACAGAGAGTTGGAGTTAGAGCAAATAGGAATGATAGAGGAAAGGATGAAGTTAAGGATAGGGAATACATCACGGTATCTGGAGACGCCGATTGACATTACATTTCAATAGTTGGGGATTATAGCTATCAGGGAAACAGGAAAAGGGGAGGGAGTTCCACATGCGAGGGGTGCGAGACATGAAGCTATTGGAGTAGAAGAGACGGCTATATTTAACAGTTTCGACAGTGAAAGGGTGAGAGCGGGATGCCAGCCTAGTAAACGCTTAATGTCATGAAGTTTGGGAACTAGCGAAAGCAGCTCCTTGGGGCAGTTACCATGAAAGTATTGTTTAAATTTGTATATTCTAGAAATGTTATAGGTGAAAACATTTTTGAGTCGCACTGTATATACTGACGCATAAACAGCCTCGCACACATGTTGATTGCCCATCTTCACAAATGTGTACCGTCTTGTTCATCAACACCTTATCTAAATCATTGTTTCCTCTCGAATGACTTCGAAGGTGGTTCTTTAAACCAGCAGCTGATTTGCAAAGCCTATAGCACAAATGACATATATGCTTCAGAGTTTTCATACGGTTAAGCGGGTGTTGTTGTGGTAGGTCATTCTTGTGCACTACCGTATGCCTCTTCAATCCAGATGTCGATTCACATACTTCCCTAAAGATCACACTTGTATTATCACCGGGTTGTGGCGGTAACACAGGGTGAGGTCGTCTCTGATTTCAGATGATTAACATAACCAGCTTTTGACAATAGGATGCGACCACATGTCTCGCATTTTCAGTTTGTAGTGCTGTCATCCAAACTCCTGATAATACCTTTCCTCAAATCCCTTTTCTGTGCTGCATGTGCTAAATTCTTTTCCTCTGCTGATTTACATTCTTCTACAACAGACCTGCTCTACTCATTGGGATTACTAGTAAGGTTTTCCCAGACATCCATCCCTACCCTAAGCTCTTGTGCAACCTAATGCCATCCATGCGTACTACATGTCCAGCTCATCTCATCTGGTTTTTGATCACACATATATATGTCCAGCCCATCTCATCCATTTTTTAATAACACACACACACACACACACACACACACACACACACACACACACACACACACACACACACACACACACATATATATATATTTCGTTGAATGTGATTTTTTGTTTATTCTTAATTATTTTATTGTTTCTTATTTTTCCTGTGTTTATGTGATTTATTATTTATTTCTTTCGATTAATTTATTTTAATTGTTTTTGTTTATTTATTTTATTAATCTATAAATATAGCATACCTTAAAAACTACGTATTATCATATATATATATATATATATATATATATATGTATGTATGTATGTATAAAATAAATCCTAATGAGCCACGAACTTCCGGGTAATCTGGCTATAGAGGAAATGACATGGAACAAAATTTATTGATAAAAACACTAAAAGCTAAAATTAGCATTGAACTAAAATAGCATAAAATCACGTAGCATGAAGAAGAAAGAACCAATTATATATATATATATATATATATATATATATATATATATATATATATATATATAATGATTTTATGGCTGTTTAAATGAGAAAAAACTATATTTTAAAGAGAGAAAAAGCCGCAAGCGTTTTTATTATAAAATCAGATGTCTTTTGTGCATAGTATTTTTTTTGTGAAATTGTGATTGTTATTTTAGATGGTTCTGTATAAGTTTGTTTTTGTTATAAGGTGTATTCCGGTGTTTCTAGAATTGTTTTTTTTTTTTCTGTATGGGATTTAAGTAAGGAGATTTGTGGGTAAATTAGGTTCTTTTTGTTAACATGATTAGTGATTGTTGTATCTGCAAGTGTTAGTTTTGTCAATGTGTGTGTGTTTTGTCCTATGTTTTGCTATGTTATGGTGTAATGATATGTTGTAATGGTTTGTGTGTTGTTAAGTGTATTTTTGTAATTGTATTTTTGTGTGGGTGTGTTTGTGTGTTGTAGTATGTGTTAGTGTTCTTACCTCTGTTGTTTTATTTTTTCTGTATTTGTTGGTATCGCGTAAAGTTGTTTTATGTGGAGTATTGTGTTTTGTTGTAAGTTTGGTTCGTGTTTTTTGGTTTTATCTCATTATCCGACTCCAGGTTTTGAACTAGCAGAAAAAAATACCTAAATAAATAAACTAAGTGAATAATAAACAAATTAAGAAACCATATACAATTATAACAAATAACAATAAACTATCTGCCTATATATTTCAGTTTAGGTATTGTTATTATCTACCTTATTTACACTGTCCGGACTGTTGTCCACATCTTGACTGCCTTATTCATGTGAATAAGTCAATAAGGATGACGACAACAGGCTGAACAATGTAAATAATAAAAAAGTTAACAAAAACACTATAGATAGCCAAAAGTCTATATTTCTGAGATGTGGTATTATGTACACAATTTACATTATTCGAACTATTGTCCGAATCGTTTTCACCATATTTATTACAACGTTTCGGCCGTTGTACGCTCCGGCCTTCTTCAGGTGGTTTCTATGCTTGGTTGGCTCAGGAGATGTGCTGATTTCTTAAATGTACGAATTTCCCAATGGTGTTCTTTGTCTGTGATCTCAACCTGATCCCACAGATGACGGTGATCTCCATTTTCTCATATGTGGTCAGCCACAGCTAATTTTTTTCACCCCCCTCGTGTTACAGGTTTCTGGTGTTCTTGTAGCCTTATCTTAAGGGGGTGGCCTGTCTCCCCTTTATATTTCTTTCTGCAGCTTCACTGGATAGCGTACACACAGTCTAATGTAAATAGTGAGCCAAAAGACTGCATCCAGTATTTCTTCTTATTCAACAACCCCCTGAATAATCCGAAACAGTTAACGCCCACTAAATTAACCGGTAGAATAATAGAATAGAATACCCACAATGCATCACTGACATGTATATATAAATAGTCGAGTAAAAAAACATTGCACATGCCCTGACGATTGCGTTTAGCATGAAATAGACTCACACCTGTGTGTGTTAATTTATATATATATATATATATATATATATACAAATGTAAAACAACGAAGAATAAAATTTCAACGTTCAAAACATTAATTTAAAGCAGGGATCAATGCAAAAGTAGAGCAATAAATATTTATTATACACTGTTGCATAAATAAGTATTTATTATAAATAAAAATTTATTATATATTATATAAATATTTATTATATATCATATTTATTATACATCGTTACATTAGAACATAAATAAATATTTATTATATACTGTCCCATTAGAACATGTTCTAATGTAACAGTGTATAATATATATATATATATATATATATATATATATATATATATATATATATATATATATATATATATGAAAATATACTCTTAAGATGTGCTATATTTACGGGATAAAGTGTTCAATATCAGAGATAGAGCGTGTAAATATAAAATGAACAGTGAAGTCAACACTTAGAGGCGACAGGTTGTTTCGTGCTAGACGACATTGTCAGGCCTGACGATTGTGTCTAGCATGAAACAGCCTGTCGCTTCTAAGTGTTGAATTAATTTCATTATATATATATATATATATATATATATATATATATATATATATATATATATATATATGTATATAAAGAATTAAATATCAATTTTAATGTGATTAATGGCGAAATCACTTCGCTAACAGGATTTAATGAGACAATTACTTGAATAATAAGATCATTATATTTAAGTTATTGTCAGATGGAAGACAAGTACTTTCGTACAATTTCAAATTGTCATTTTCAGGGCGCAATTTTCCCACACAACAGAGTAATAATCAGAATCTTAAATTCTGTGGAAAACTACTAAGACATTTTTACTCTACTAATTGGACTATACTAAGTCGATTTAACTCCAACACACACACACACACACACACACATACATATATATATATATATATATATATATATATATATATATATATATATAACAAAATAAAATTCGTCGATTTATAACTTTTCCAAATTCAGACAAAATTCTTGACTTGATTGATTTGAACAAGAACTCTAGCGTCGTGGCATCGCACGCTTCAAAACATTTATCCAACTATCAATAAATAACATAATTAAACAAAAATCTTTCGGCCTACACATACTTCGTCTTATTGTTCGCCTATGAATGAGAAAATTGCGCCCTGAAGATGACAATTTGAAATTGTCCAAAGTAATTAGCATGTGTATTCCCTTTGACAAGAACTAGATTATAAGGATCTTATTTTTGAAGGAATTGTTAGTAAATTAATGCCTCATTAAGTCCTGCTGGCGAAATGATTTCGCCATTAACCTTGCTATTTAATTTTGAGTAAATTGTTCCTTTAATATATAATATATATATATATATATGTGTATGTGTGCTACATTTTTCAGATTTCGATATAATATATATATATGCGTATGTGTGTATGTGTGTGTGCGTACACGCACATTTGCACACATGTTTTTAATTGTTTTAATATCTGGAGAGGCTGTAGGCTCATCATTGAGTAACTCTAAACGTTCTTTTGCAAAGTGCGCTTTTGTCAGCTTGATGTTGATTTTGATTTCTGCGAATTGAATACCGAAGAATTTTGCTTAGGGTTCTTCACAAATTCGTTCTGCTAGCAAATACCTTCATTGACAAAGATGATATATTGTTCTTCATTTTGCTCTCCATATATTCTTGGATAAAAACAATACCCGTTATCGCAAGATTTGCTCTCAACTTACAATGAGGTAATTCTTAGTTGCAGTTGAAACCTTGCTACATATTATATTTATTAAATATTAATACAACTAAAGTAGTATTAATATTAATAAATGTAATAATATAATAATTCAGAATAATAATAGTATTTCTATGTCCGCACGCTATTTATTATTATCATTTTATTTTATTTCCTTTCTGATGTGTACTCATTTCTTTCCGGGTCCCGTCCAGGGACCTAAGGTTAGAAATAGCATCATGACATTTTCCACTGGAAAACACACACACACACACACACACACACACACACACACACACACACACACAACAAAAAAAAAAAAAACAAAAAAAAACCAAAAAACAAAGCATATTTTGCATAGACAAAGGACTACGTAAGGTGTGGGCTGTACTCATGAGAACAACTTTTTGTATTTCTTTAAAACATGGGCTTCCAGGAATCTCTTCAATTAGTCTTTCCAAAGTTTTAAGGATCCAAGAATGTGGCACCCTATCAAAGGTTTTACGATAATCAATCCACACTGGCTAAGATTTCTACAACGTCTCCTGCAATTTTCCAAGATCATTTTGTTTATCAGTAGTTAATCTTTGGAGCCATATGAACCTCTTCTGAATCCCTTCTGTTCCAGTGGAAGAATGTTGTTTGCTTCGAAAAAAGCGTAAGTACGGATCGTCAGGACAGACGTGGTCAACTTATACGTGGTGGAGAGACATGTTACTGGCCAATAATTTTTCAGATCATCTGTTTCACTCGTTTTTGGCATAAGATATGTAATGCCCTCAGTGATCTAATCCGGGATTTCATCGGGATTATTTACAATCGTTGATAGATATTTTGCAAGCGTTTTATAGATTGATGAGAGATCATAGAGCATAAATTGGGGATTTCCATTTCTGGAATTTCGTTAGAGCTTGCCTAATATTATCTGTGAATATATTTTCCCACTCTTGCATAGGTGTATCCAGCATTTGTTTTTCTTCACGTTAGATCCATTCTGAATTTGGATTCCTTTGGGCTGCTCCAAATATTCTCCCAAAATCCCAGCATATTGTCAATACATGGTGGTGTTTCGACATGTATAGGTGCAATTTCCTTGTAAAATTCCTCAGGGTTCTTTTGGAATATTTTATTTTGGAGATAGAACCTGCACCGTTTTTCGTATCGCGTTGTTCTCTGTGCCTTTAACTGAAGTTTCTGCTGGTTGATGTAATTTCAATTAGGGATTTAATTTTATATTTCCGCTTGCGTGTGGAGACATTTGGGTTTCTAGTGAGCTCATCTAATATAGAAAGCTCACATCTGATTCCCTTTATTTTTCGCAGAATTTTTGCCTTCCAAGCTGGCTCTCTATGTCTGCTATTGTTTTTTATTGTCTTGACCCCAAGCTTCCCAGTAGCTGCTAAAGCTGTTGCGTATATGATGTTGTTAACTTCTGTGATATTTCCCAGTGGTTTATCCGTTAACAGTATTTCCAGAGCAGCGTTGTATCTTTGTACAATGTGCTTATTAGACTTCGTCATATGAATTTTTGAGAGCTGCTCTCTGAAAATTGTATGAGGGTTACTCTGTTGAGAACTTAAACGACGTGTTTTTTCGCTTCGGTGATTTCAGCGATGTGGTTTTCAAGGAAATCCAACTTAATGTTCAGTGACGTCGTCTGGATAACAGCAGGTTATGTCACAGGTAGATTCTTCGATTTTATTTCCCGAAGGGTTATTTCGTATTTCTTTTGTTTTTGTTTTTACCTCATCTTCTGTCATATTATTTATTTCTACTTTCATCGCTACAGTTTAATTGATGGGTTATTGTATTCTGTCTTCTATCTAATTTTATCATAGTCATTTCTGCATTTGAAAGTCTTTTGTTTCACACAATGTCCCTACGGACATTGGCAAGCATGTTTGGGTTGATGTTAGGTCTTATATCCCTTCCTACCATATTTCTCTATATTTGGTATGTCTGATACGTGGCGTTTTTTGGTGCGTTTTCGAGTGCAATAAAGAATGATGTCATGACTTGTTGATACTTTTCGCGAGACCATTTCGTTCGTTTTCTTTTTTATTATTTGATTTGGTATTGAGTCACTTGATCCAAGGTTGGCAATAGTCCGGGTTTGGTGACCTAGTGTCTGTTAGTTTTTGGAAGATTTTGTTCTAATGACAGATTTTTCGGACCCAGTTTGGTTCCTCTCTGGGGTTCGCAGCCCTTGTTGGCACGGGTGACGACCGATCCAGTATGAAGTTTTATTCGTATTCCTTGAGATTCGTAGGCATTTGCATTTTAAACTTGACGACCAAGGAGTAATTACGTTCAAGGACGATACTCAAAGAAGACCTGAGAGCACGTCCAACCAATGAGATTGGTACGGATGGGGAATAAGTCAACATATTCACAGACAAAGAATTCGTAATTGTGTATTGGAATAAGTGAGGTAGCATATAAGTATAGACTTGGCACTGACTATACTAAGTTTTAACTTAGTATAAGTCCGAGTGACCGCTAACAGATGGAATATCAGACTTTATTAATGAGAGTTATTCCATAAAAACAATTGAAAATGAAAGAAGTTAAAAGTTAAATAAAGTAAAGAACTCTTAGAATGAGATGAAAGAAAAGGAAAATTTCAGTTTAAAAATGGTAGAAAATTTACGATTCCTTATATTGCGAGAGGGTCGCACAAGTGTCTTTCCAATGTTCAACCTTCCGACGCCAACGAGTGATACTTATCTAGTTTTATGGGGTAGACCATCATTTATAGGGTAGACTATCCACCCTACTACATTTTGGTGGAAAAGTTATCAAAGAGTTCATTAGACAAAGGTGTAGAGACAAGGAGAAAAAATAAAAATAAATGCATTTCGGGTAATTTCTAAACCTGCTAGCCACTAAAAGAAAATTTTAATTTTTCACTCCAAGAGGAGGCAGTCAAAAAGCAGAACATTGCTAGGTTAGTACACCTGTAGCGACATAGGAAAAAAAAAAGAGAAAAGGGGGCAGTCAATATGATCCCTACCCTTGTGAATATGCACATATGTACGTACGTACATATTCACATATATGTATATACACACGCACTGAGAGGCATACATTATACCGAGGAGTAAAGATAGATGGACGATAGGAAAGAGTAATTGAATTAAAGGTAATGAAAAAAAAACCCAAAAAAACCCCAAAAAACAATGAGTATTAAAAAAAATTGAAAATGAAAGAAATTAAAAGTTAAATAAAGTCAAGGAGACTTAGAATGAGATCAAAGAAAAGATTATTATTATTATGATGATGATAATGATGATGATGATGATGATTATTATTATTTTATTTCCTTTGATTTCTGGCGTTTATACATTTCTTTCCGGGTCCCGCCCAGGGACCTAAGATTAGAAATGGCATCATGACACTTTCCACTGACAAAAAAAGAAAAAAATTACATAGATAAAGCCCTTCGTAAAGTGTGGTCTGTACTTGTCAGAAGAATTTTTGTATCTCTTTGAGGGATGGACTTCCAGGAATCCCTTCAATTAGTCTACTGGAATCTTTTCCAACCAGTCCTAGGGCTCCAACTACAACAGAGATTGTTAATGTTCCCATGTGTCACATTTTTGAGATTTCTATTTCAAGGTCCTTGTATTTTGACAGCTTTTTGAATATCTTCAAAGATACATTGCAGTCTGCAGGGACTGCCATATCACTAAGGAGGCACTTTTTTTGCTTGTGGTCTCTAATAACAATATCTGGGCGGTTGGCTTTGATTGTACTGTCAGTGTGTATTGTGTAGTCCCATAGAATTGTAATAGGTCCTATCTTCGTAACCGGGTCTGGGTGGTGTTCATACCAGTTTCTTTCAGTTTCCTTCCCGTAGAAGTTGCATATTTTCCAATGCAGATATTGGCCCACTCCGTCATGCCGGGTTTCATACTCAGTGGGTGCCAATATCGTGCAACCTGATACAAGATCAATTGTTTCTGGATATTTATCACATAATCTGCATTTTGGGCTAACACAATATTTTAATATATGTGCTTGATAATTCCTAGTTAACAAACATTGGTCCCGTGCAGCAAGGATAAAACCTTCAGTTTCAGCTTTCAACCCTGCAATACGTAGCCACTGATGGGTACGGGTTTTGTCTACGTCAGCTTGTTTGGTACGGACAGAGTATTGACCCTGAAGCGGTTTATCTTACCATTGTTTCTGTATCTAGTCGGTTGCATTTGTCTTTGCTTTCTTTTTTAAGTGTTTGCAGTGTTTGTTTGTGTATTCTGCTTTACTTGTATTTCTGCGCCCATTTGAAACTCCATTTTGAATTTGTTGGCTTCTTTTATTACGGAGTAAAGACGCTTCATCCAGTCTTCTATAGTTTCCAAGTATCTTTGGATGCCAACTGTTGTAGTTTTATAGGACAGTTCTAGTTGAACAAATCCTCTGTCTCCTTCGGATCTGGGCAACATCAGCTTTGAGATGATGCATGCGATAGCAAGTAAGAAGCTCTCTCATTTTGGCGTCCATTCGCTTAATTTCAGCTATGGTCCAGTTAAGGACATTAAAGCTATATTGCACCACAGGGACAACCAAGGTGTTTATGGCTGATATTCTGTTTTTATGAATTTAGCTCAGTATTTAGTACCAGGCGTACCCGCCTGTAATACTCCTTTCTTACCTTCTTCTTCATTTTCGGGTGTTGTATGCCATCTTCTTCGCTAATTCCTAGGTACTTATATGCTTCAGTTCCCTAATCTTTGTGACAAAATCTAAATGTATTAAGGGTGTTTCTGTAATTCTACCTTTCTTGAATGTTACTTTTGCACATTTATCTAATCCGAAGTCCATACCTATGTCGTCACTGAAGTATTTTACAGTATTGAGGAGGCCCTTCAACTCACTGTCGTCTTTGGCAAAGAGTTTGTAGAGTAGGTGATTGAATATTTCTTATTTATTTTGTAACCATAGCAACTGTTGTTCAGTTCATGTGTAAGAGGGATTAAGGATAAACAAAACAGAAGGGGTGACAGAGAGTCTCGTTGAAAGATTCCACGTCGGATATTTAGACGGTTGGATATGGTAGTGCCTCTGGTGTGATTAAGGCATAGTTTGGTGTTCCACACTCCCATGCTGTGCTTAAGGAAATTTAATACCACAGGGGAGACTTTGTACATTTCCAAAGTCTTAAGGATCCAAGAATGTGGAACACTATCAAAGGCTTTACGATAATCAATCTACGCTGCGCTAAGATTTCTACGTCGTCTCCTGCAATTTTCCAGGATCATTTTATTTATCAGTAATTGATCTTTGCAGCCATATGAACCTCTTCTGCATCCCTTCTGTTCCAGCGGAAGAATGCTGTTTGTTTCGGAAAAGGACTAAGTACGATCATCCGTTCTTCTTCACGTCGGATCCATTCTGCATTTGGGTTATATTCCTTTGGGCTGCTCCAAATATTTTCCCAAAATGTCTGTACATTATCAATCGATGGTGACCTTTCGACATACATAGATGATTTTCCAATTTCCTTTTAAAATGTTTTTGGAATATTTTATTTTGGCGATAGAACCTACAACGTTTTTCGTATCGTCTTGTTTTCTGTGTCTTTAGCTGAACGTTCTGCTTCAGCATTTCCGTGATTGATGAAATGTCAATTAGGGATTTAATGTTATAATTCCGCTTGATCTTTTTGCACTTGCGTGTGGAAATATTAGGGTTTCTGGTGAGCTCATCTAATTTAGAAAGATCACATCTGATTTGTTTTATTTCTCGTATCAGTTTTGCTTTCCAAACTGGTTCTCTGTGTCTGTTAATTTTATTTATTGTCTTGGCCCCAAGCTTCCGTGTCGCTACTAAAGCTGTTGCGTATATGACGTTGTTAACTTCTGTGATGTTTCCCGGTGGTTTATCTGTTAACAGTGTTTCCAGAGAAGCGTTGTATATTT
Source organism: Acanthosepion pharaonis (assembly GCA_903632075.3). Lineage (NCBI taxonomy): Eukaryota > Metazoa > Mollusca > Cephalopoda > Sepiida > Sepiidae > Acanthosepion > Acanthosepion pharaonis. Next base: position 454,594 of record CAHIKZ030005631.1, on the reverse strand, counting down.
TCACAATGTGCTTGGTGGAATTTGTCATATGGAGTTTGGGGAGCTGGTCTCTGTCTGGCAATTGTATGAAAGTTACTTTGCTGAGTACTTGGATGACGTCGTTTTTCGCTTCGGTGATTTCAGCTTTGAGGTTTTCAAGGAATTCTAACTTAATGTACCTGGAGTCATATTCAGTGACAATGTCTGGAGAACTGCAGGTTGTGTTTAAGGTAGAGTCTTTGATTTTATTTCCTGGAAGGTTATTTCGTATTTCATTTGTTTTAGTTTTTACCTCATCCTCTGCCACATTACTTATTTCTACATTCATCTCATTAGAGTTTGAGTGATGGGTCATAGTATTTTGTCTTATATCTAATTTTATCCTATCTATTTCTGTCTTCAAGAGTATATTGTTTCTCATGATGTCTTTACGGACATTGGCAAGCATGTTTGGATAGAAGTTAGGTATTATATCATTTCCGACCATACTTCTCTATATTTAGTATGTTTGATTGGTGGTGTTCTTTGTTGGGTTTTCGAGTGCAGTGAAGAATGATGTCATGGCTTGCCAGTACTCTTTCGTTCGTTTTCTTTTTATTAGTCGATTTGGTATTGAGTCACTTGGTCCAAGGTTGGCTATAGTCCGGGTTTGGTGACCGAGTGTCTCTTCGTTTTTGGAAGAGTTTGTTTCAGTGACAGATTTTTTGTCCTCAGACTGGTTCCTCTCTAAGGGACGCGGCCCTTGTTGACCCGGGTGACGACCGATCCAGTATAAAATTTTATTCGTATTCATTGAAATTGGCAGAGATTTGCGTTTTAACCTTGACCGCCAAGGGGTAATTATGTTCAAGTAACCAGCTTTAGGACGACTCTCGAAGAAGACCCAAGAGCACGCCCAACCAATGAGATTGGTACCAATGTGGACTTATTAACATATCGAAGGTGGAATAGTTCACAAGAGTGTATTGTATTCAGTGGGGTAGAATATACTAAGTTTTTAACTTAGTATAATTCGGAGTGACCACTCCATATATATATATATATATATATATATATATATATATATATATAGAGAGAGAGAGAGAGAGAGAGAGAGAGAGAGAGAGAGATTAGTACACATGTACATATATACATCTACCCGATATAGGATGCCTCGGAGGAGAGAAAAATAGACTCGGAGTTCCGCTTAAGGTCGAAGGGAGGGGAGAATTGAAATATAGTTAAAAAAATACAAGAGAAAAGAAAGAGAAAAGGGAAATTAAAATGAAAGAATTAAATTGAGTCAAAAGAGATTTAGAATCATATCAAAGTACAGGAAAAATATAATTGAAAAATGGTTCAATATTTATCATTTCTTACATATTATTATTATTATTATTATTATTATTATTATTATTATTTTATTTTCTTTGATTTCTTGTGTGAACGCATTTCTTTCCGGATTCCAACCAGAGACCTAAGATCAGAAATGGCATAATGACATTTTCCAATGAGCAATTAAAAAACACATTTTACGTAGATAAAGGCCTTCGTAAAGTGTGATCTGTACTCTTGAGAACATTTTTTTTTTATTTCTTTAAAGCATGGCCTACCAGGAATCCCTTCAATAGGTCTATTGGAATCTTTTGACAAGTGTTCTAGTATATAGGCAAAAGAAATACAAACTCTAAGACACAAATTTCACCCAGGGATCGTTTGATAAATTTATTACAGCCTTATTTTCTAGTGAATTCAAAATTTTCAAGGAAGTATTGGCATTGGAATTGTAATTTTTTGGAAGATGTTGGTATGTGTTGAGCTTAGAGATTTTTTATATTCTTCACGAAGCACATGGAACTTGTTTCGTATCAGAATTTATTATGGTGGTTTCTGATATAAGTTATAAGAACTTTTAGCGTTTTTTTTTTAGGAGTGACCCATTTTCGAGTAAGTGGTAAGGATTTAGTTATGTCTATCATTATTTTAGTTTTCGGGAAGGGAACAACTCTGTTATTTTCAAGACAAAATTGAAAATGCGACCTCATTTTGGATTGGTCAAATAAAAACTTTTCTGGGGAATTTCCTATGACTAATTCGAAAGCATATGCCAGGGAAAAACGTCCACAGTCAAATGGACCGACTTGACTATTGGATTCTGGAACTTTTTGTATAGTAGGAGTTCTGTCAACTTGTGTTGAGTACAGTGAAGTATTCTGCAGAGTGAGTTCGTGAGAAACAGTTATGTTTAAAATGTCATCAAGATAAAAGGTCTCCAAAAAGTTGGTTGACAAAATATAATCTTGTTTTTTTTATGAGGTTTATAAAAATTGTGGAGTGGGGAGGAATATGTGAGGAAATCAGTATGGGAAAAATAGTATGTTGTATCGGAATTTTAGGAGATTTATTATTAATCAGTGTCAAACCGCAGTCCTCAATCGGGTGCATAATATTTGTCCAAAAAATAAATACGCTTTCTCGGTGGTTTTTCAAATTGAAAGATTACAGACAAAAATTATTCTTCGGAAGAAGCAGTAGAATCGATATACCTCAGGTTTTTCAGCTTCTTCTCTTTTTTTAACTTAAACTGAAAATCTTCTTGTTCCCGTAGTTTCCTAGACTATAACTGTTGTGGATTCCGGGAATGGAATCCTGCACAAATAAATAAACAACGCCACTAATTGAGAAATAAGTGTATTAAACGTAAGAATACAGACTTGAAGTGAAGATTAGTAGTCCAGGAATGTGGGTTAGTAGAAAGTATATGTAAAAGTCTCTGTAAGTAAAGCCGTAATCATCTCTCTGTCTCTGGACTCTTGTATAACTCTCTGAGAACAACCTGTGTCTGTCTCCGTATCTCTCAGACTGTCTCAACGTATCTCAACGTATCTCGGTATTTAATATTCCACCCATGAGGCATATATGTGGCACAAGGTCGAGTTTAAAGTGGGTTTCTCCGAGCCCGTAGACTCGGCCAAAAATATACCTTTTGAACCCGCCTAGACGGGTTCAGGGCCTGTCTACCTCCCCGGACGAAACCTTGCCCTTCGGCAAAGCTTCGTCCGGCTTCCTCTCTGTCAGTATAAGTATACTTTGGACGAGTCCATCTTATGTAAAAAGGGGAGAGCCTCACAACAATAACATATTGATAGAAACGGGCCTGAGACGAAAAAAAACCCTGTGTGAGTTCATTTAATCATATTTCAATTTCCGTGTTGAGAGTGCTTAATTTAGAACTGTAATGTTGAATAACAGCATTCATATCAAAGAATACATAGTTTTCTCATATTAACTTAAACTTTTTCATCCAATAAGTCATCTGTCTGCGATGCCCCCATCGGAATGTTTGATACCAAACCTTCAGGAACGATCTTTTGCCATCTTTAGACATTTATGAAAATTTCGTGACCTGTTATTTTAGCGCTAAAACGCTTGGGCTGGTTGACGGAAAAAAAAACCCAGTTTTTCTCTTTTCTTGTTTTGATTTTCTTAATCGCGTTCTTCTCTTAACTGTTGAAAAATATTGGAAGAGTTACTTTACTTTTACATTCATGATTGAATAATACAACGATTTATAGTTCAGGGTTTCGATCTATGCCGGCGTCAGGTGAAATTCAAACCAATGACAAACTCTGCACATGAACATGATACGAAAGTCAAAATTTATATTAGTACTTTCTTTAACAGTAAATTAGTTTACCATTAGAAATATATATCTTTTGTGTAACATTATGTCCATCATAATCTCGTTCTAATTTCCTTCTTCTTGGAGTTTTTTAGACAATAAAATAAATGACGGAAACGCTATTGAGACAAAAAAAAACCCTGAGCGAGTTCATTTAATCTGGATTCAATTTCCGTATTCAAAGTGGCCATTTTAGAACTGTAATGTTGGTTTCATTTCTTTTATATTGATTTATCAACCTCAGTGGGTTATTTAATGCCGACAAGATTTTAAGGATAGGTACGTATAAATAGAATATGTATTAATATTTTTGTTCAAAAATGTAGTGCTGGTAATAGTTTTACTATAGAAATCTATACTTTCATGGTCTTTTGACCCCAGTTTGGGGGTTAACTATTTGTCCATAGTTGGGACCCTAACAGGTGTTACCATCCCGGGTCAGGGAGGACTTGGGAGCAACAGCAATTAACAGATGGTTCCACACTGTTCAAAAAATCCCGATCAGAGGCCTTGCTGGTGGATGTTGTTTATCGTCATATCTAGGATGGCGCGGAGAGACGTCCGTTACCTTTCAGAGGGATCCCTTTTCTCTATTTGACTGTAAAATTCTATTGGTGGTTTGGTTTGGTTTGGTTTATTTTACGGCATATTATGTGGATATGCGAACAACAGAAATTAAAAGGTGGTTCCACGCTCCTCAAAACTTCCTGATCAGAGGCCTTGCTGTTGGATGTAGTTTATCGTCTGACCCAGTACACAACTGTAATGTTGGATAACAACATCCATATGAAGGAATGAAGTGTTTTCTCTTGTTAACTTAAACTTTTCTCGCAAAGAGTCATCTGGTCGGGATACACACAAGGGAATGTTCGATACGAACCCTCAGGGACGATCTTTTGGCATCTGCAGACATTTAGGAAAATCTCTTGACCAGTTATTTTAGCGCTAAAATGCTTGGGCTGGTTGACGAAAGAAAACACTGCTTTTATTGTTTTGATTTTCTTAATTCATTTAATCTGGATTCAATTTCCGTATTCAGAGCGGCCAATTTAGAATTGTAATGTGGAATAACAGCCTCCATAATAAGGAAAGAATTGTTTTCTCCTATTAATTTAAACTTTTCATGGAAAGAGTCATCTGAACGTGATGAGAAAGTTTGTCTTCAGAGACGATCTTTTGGTGCCTTTAGACATGTAAGTAAATTTGGTGTCTTTTTATGTTAGTGCGAAAAAGCTCGAGATGATTGATGAAAAGGAGCACAAACTTTAAATATTTAGATTTATAATTGATTGAAACAACTGTTTTTATTCCAGAGTTTCGTTCTAGGCTGGTGTCAAGTGAAATAAAAATGGCTGAAAAACCGACTATGAACAGGAACCAAAGACGAAATTTCTATAAAAAAGCAATGAGCTCGTTTACCACCACATACATACACACACACACACACATATATATATATATATATATATATATATATATATATATATATATATATATATATATATATATATATATATATTCTGCGTGCCAAATTATTATCGAGATAACTTTTTTCTAATATTTCAAAACCGTCCAATCAATTCACACAAGATTTTCACACAATGTTGGCAACACTGAACTGCGCAATCGCTGAAATTTGTGTACTGATATACGCAATGTAAACAAACTGGCACCATATTTATCAGCACGGTGATTTGAGCGTGCCAAATAATTAGAAAAGTATAAAAATTGAGTGAAAAGATGGGCAGTAAAAAAGCATTTTAAGTGATGCTGAAAAGAAAACTATTACCTCAGAACCCTCAAAAAGTTATCTCGATAATAATTTGGCACATATATATATATATATATATATATATATATATATATATATGTCCACGTTGATCTCAATCTACTTCAGATCAACACACAAAATGATTAACATAACTCTTTCAAAATATTTCAGCAGTGAATAGAAGAGTGCCATTTAACGAGAAAAAGAAAAGCAAAAACACTGTTTAAAAATGTTAAACAGTATTTCGACTGTATGTCTGCATTCTTATGTTTTCAGGTTTAAAAAATATATATAAATCTACGAAAAATTATAAGTCTCTGTACACACGTTACTTGTCTTGTAACAGAAAAACAGCTGTACTAGTAATAATTGCGTCAAAACAAAATGTCGCCCGCATGAAAGCATGTAACTAAAACGTGCTTATAATGATGGCGATCTTGCTAATATTCGAGTTTCCGGTCAGTTGATTAGTTACTTAGAGGAATTAAACAAAAGGATTAATATAAATGTTCTGACACTCTCCCGTTATTCTGTTCATTCCCCCGGTGACGGGAGGAGAGCGTAGTAAATTATATGCATTAATATCCTTACGTGTTTTAAGGGTCGAAAAGGCTGTAGATATGGATATTTCTTTTCAGAATGTACACCTTAGGATGCGTGTTAAATTACAGTCGTTTTTAATAAAATATTCCGCAAGCTCCTTTGATGACACATTGTTGTAACACCATGCATCTGTCTATTGAATCTTTTTAATTTTTCAGTTGTTCAGCCCACATAAAAAGTCATGTTTGTTAATTAGGCGGCGTATATTAAATGGAAATCAATACAGTTGCCACCCTCTGTAGAACTCGTGATGTTTCTGAATTTGTGATGTAATAATAATAATAATAATAATCATCTAAGCTAACTGACCAGACATTATTATTAGAGATCGCAAACAAAAAAAAGTGCCTCCTTATTGATATGGCAGTCCCTGCAGACTGCAATGTATCTTCAAAAAGTTATCAAAATACAAGGACCTTGAAATTGAAATCTCAAAAATGTGTCACATGGGAACATCAACAATCCCTGCTGTAGTTGGAGCCCTCGGATTGTTTGGAAAAGGTTCCAGTAGACTAATTGAAGAGATTCCTGGAAGTCCATGCCTTAAAGAAATACAACAAATTGTTCTCACGAGTACAGCCCACGAAGGGCTTTATCTATGTGAAATATATATATATATATTTTTTGTCAGTTGAAAATGTCATGATGCGATTTCTAACCTTAGGTCTCTGGGCAGGAGTCAGAACGTAATGTGTACACACCAGAAATCAAAGGAAATAAAATAATAATAATAATAATAAGCAAGCCAAAAGAATTTAGTCCCGATGTAGTGTGGATCAACCGCGAACAAGAAAGAATGAAGGATATACTTGTACAGGAATGGAAAAATATAACCAAAAATAATAATGTTAGGCAAGCTCTAACGAAATCCCCAAAATAGAAACCTCTAGGAAATGATAAGGTACCCAACTTTTTATTATATCATCTCTCATCAACTTGCACCAACTTCATCAATGCTAATTAATAAACTCAGTGGAATTCCAGAATAGATCACTGAAGGTATTACATATCTCCTACCATGAACGGGCGAAACAGATGATTCCCCCAATTATAGGCCAATAATATGTCTGTCCACTACATATAAATTGACCACGTATGTCCTGACGAACTGTACTTACTCTTTTCTCCATGAAAACATCTTTCTTTCTCTGGAACTGAAGTGATGTTGAAGAGGGTCATATGGTTGCAGAGATCAGCTACTAATAAATAAAATGCTCTTGGAGAATTGCAGGAAAAATGTAGACATCTCAACACAACTGGGATAGATTACCGTAAAACTGATAGTATGTCACACTCTTGGACCGTTAAGGATTTGGAAATTTACAAATTCTCTTAGGTGATATTAAATTTCCTTAAATATAGATATGGAAAATCACATTATACCAAAATCATAACAAGGGTAACGCTACTTCAATTTGTTTGAATATCCGACGAGGAATCTTTCAAGGGGATACCCTGACGCCTCTTCTGTTCTGTCTGTCCTTAAACCTCCTTTTGCATGAATTAAACAGTAACAAATATGTATACAAAGTAAAAAGGAAAGAGTTAAATCAGCTATTATAGATGGAAAATTTGAAAAATTTGGTACTTCTATTTTAAACTTTGAACTTAAAAACACTTTTTTCTTATAAAAATAGTTTTCTTCAGGTGGCTCGGCCTACCTGAAAATTGATGGGTTTTGTACGACCTTTATTAACTAAATTTTACGATCAGCCAAGATCGTAAATTGATCTTTTCTCTCAAAATGGGCAATTTCAGTACAGCGAAAATGGTAACTAACCATGGAAAACTAAGACCATTTTCGGAATAAGCAACAACAAATTAGGTAAATAATGTGATTTGTTTCTTGGCACAAAAAATCCCGCTGTCTAGTGTTATCATCCGAATTTGTGAAAATGGAATGCTTATATTTACTACTTTCCCATAACTCCGGTCTCAGGTAACGATAAAAGACTGAAAAAAAACGATAATAATAATAATAATACAATAATAATAATAATAATAATAATTCAGGTCTCGGGTAATGATCTTGTACATGACCGTTCTAAAGAGAAAAGAACAGGGAGATAATAATAATAATAATAATAATAATAATAATAATAATAAGGTCTTATTCAGCTAGAATTGTCATACAAGACAACAACTATTGGCTTACTAACTTACATGGAAACAACAAATGACTGGATGATAAAATTAGTGAAACAACATGAAAACAGAAAGAAAAATATTCAATAATAAAAAGAAGGCAGTAAATACAAACAACATTTACATTTAGTAGATTCTGTAGTAAATCAAACAGAAGCCAAGAACCAACTATTGCAGCAAAAGATATGAAAAGAAAGCCAAGGATAAAGCCCTTGAACAGATGAAAACAACGCTGGCAAGACAAACCTCTGCATGGCCAATATCCAGAACGTGCAAATAAACCCAATGTTGATAAAGTTAATACTCATCGATGGTTACGAGCATCTGGATTAAAGTCTGAAACTGAAGGCTTTTATTCTTGCAGCGCAAGACCAGAGTCTTTCACTAGGAATTTTCAGGCAAATATCATACATAATAATGTGGATCCAAAATGCAGGTTCTGTGACAAATACCAAGAAACAATAGACCATCTAATCTCAGGATGTTCTATACTTGCCCCAAATGAATATAAAAATCGTCACGATAGAGTGGGGCAATACTTACACTGGACAATGTGCAAACACTTTGGAAAATGTGTAAGCAAACACTGGTATGAACATCGGCCAGCGCCGGTTACAGAAATAGAAGATGTCACCATTCTATGGGATTATACCATCCACACAGACAGAAAAATTGAAGCAAATAGGCCGGACATCATTGTCAAAACCAGAAAGAAAAAACTTGCCTACTAATTGATATAGCGGATTGTAACATAGCAACCAAAAGGAATTTGAAAAACTATCAAAATACAAAGACCTGGAAATTGAAATAGAAAAAATGTGGAAATTGAAAACAAGAATAATACCAGTGGTAATAGGTGCACTTGGAATTATAAAAAATGGAACAAAACAACACATTGAAAGAATCCCTGAAACCCCAGCTTAAGAGACATACAGAAAATTGTCTTATTAAGTACAGCACACACACTAAGGAGAACTTTGTCTATGTAACGCTAGCAACTTCATCGGAGATAAAAAAAAAAAAAATTAACATGAAATGTGGCCATAACAACACACCACGACCTGCCTTAGGTCTTTCCGCAGACTTGGTAGGTAGTGTGTCCATAGCAGAAATCGAATGATGATAATAATAATAATAATAATAATAATAATTCAGGTCTCGGGTAATGATCTTTTACATGACAGTTCTAAAGAGAAAGGAACAGGGGAGATAATAATAATAATAATAATAATAATAATAATAATAATAATAATAATAATAATTTACCGAGGCCATCCTGCTTTCGCGTTTCAATTTATAAGACTTTTTTAAAATTGTATTTTAAGTTTGACTTCATTTCCACTTTAATTTTTTTCTTTGTTTTTTATTCTTCCGCAGTTATTCCCATTGCCCATATTATCTATGCATTGTGTATTTTTGTCAGTATGGATCTCTCTCTCTCTCTCTCTCTTATTCTCCTCTCTCTTGCTCTCTAAGTTGGTGTGTGTGTGTATGTGGATGCGCATAGGTAAGGATCGTCTTGACTGATTACCTATTTTTTCTTTTCTTTCTTCAGTAACCCCCAATATATGTTCACCTGACCTTTCAACTGGTAAGGGTCATTGCGACTTTTACTTAGTTAAAACTTAGTATGGTCAACTTTATTTTTCCTATACAAATAATGAATCTTCAGGCTCTACAAACGGGATAATCCCAATGACGGTCCTGCGAATTCTCCAACTAAATCCACAACCATTCGTTTAAAAAAAGAAATGGTAAAATGATCTCTTGAGGAGTACAATTTCATTATGACTGCATTCTATGAAGCGTTGCACAAACATCAGAAAAGCATCACTCGCCAAACATATGACATTTGGTGAGAAAAGGTTGGACAAACAATTAGAAAGTATATTGACGAAAATAAATTAGCCAACATTAGAAGTTACATCATGAGAAATAACTGATTAACAGATGCTGAAATTAAAGAAATAAAACGAACTGCTACTAGAATAGGTGAATCAACAGAACATGAAGGGGAAACCAGAAATGGACATAAAAAGTATTAACATCACACAAACCACAGATTATAATGAAAAAACTGAGATATGCACCAGTCACTGTAAAGATGATGAAGGTTTAGAAAAGTTGGAAAGGCATGATCTTAGTTGCTCACAAGCCTACAATAAAACGAGTCCAAAACACATTGAACCGAATTATTTTACGGAACAGAAGAAAGGTGTACAAGAAACCAAGAAAAAAAATCATGGGACATATAAGTCCGACAGAAAATATTGAAATGTAGGAATGAAAAAAAAACACAAAAAAACTCAGTGAACATTCAATATTCTTTTCTCTAATTACCGCCCATGTTTATTTTGTTTTTTTTTTTCATCCGTTCCAACTCTTGCGTATTCCATTCTGCTTCTTTTTTATATTCTTTAGGACAAGCCCACATTTTTTCGTAGAACTGTATAACCTCTCTTCCATTGCTGGATGAGGTTGTCATTTCAGTTTTTCGTTTGACTATTTCTCTGTAAAATTTCTTCGTATCGGACTGAAAAAAGCACACGACTAGAAATCTCCCGGAATAGATAAAATTCCTAACATTAAGCTGTATACATTATTTAAATACAGATCACAAACAACTATCCAAAGAACTTCCTGAAATAGTAAATGATCCTAATAAAATTCCGGCATGGGTAACCAAGGAAATTACCTAAAAAATGGTGACACGGATGTCTCAAATAACTACAGACCAATTACATGTCTTCTCACTAGTTACAAACTGTTGATATCTAGGTTGCAGTTTTTTGTGTATATCTATGTACTAGTGAGTTAGCTCAAATGACTTGACTCACTTTATAGTCCACCAATAGAATGTTAACCAATCAGAAGACGTGGAATATTCAGTCCGTCGTGTATAAAGGCGGTCATTTTGTCTACTCTACCCGAATGTCCAGTACCAGCTTGTCAGGCGAAGAGAAACAGAAGGACGAACTATGCTCTACTACTAATTTTACCAAAATATCCACTGCTAACCTGAACAACGCTTTCCTACTGTCTTCGAAATATTCACTGCTAACCTCTGGATTCTATACTCAAAGACGACTGTCATCATGAACAACGGGCTATTCTGACAAAACAGATATATTCTTTCTTAAAAAAAAACCCCAAAAAACATGACATACTACCTCTTGAACAAAAATGTGAAAACTTGACTCTTACGAATGTAAAGACCAATTACTTATTAATAGGATGATCTTGGTAAATTGCTTCAATATAAAGAAAACTTTCAGTTCTGCCTGGAGAGATTACCGTAAGATATTCTATAGCGTACCCCATTCTTGAATCTTAAAGTCTTTAAATATATATAAGATATCACCTGCCGTCATCATTTTCATCAAACAAAATATGTCTATAAGGAAAACAACACTTCAATTCAATTGGGTTGGAGAAGTCGGGTGAAATAAGCATCAACCGAGGAATATTTCAAGGTGACATTTCGTCTCTCTTATTATTTTGTATATCATTTATAGCATTAAGCAGTGAACTTAACAAAATTGAAATACCTATTTCTCAAATGAAAATACGTCTATTTTACAAGGATGACATAAAATGTTATGCATTGAGTTGGAAACTCTCTTGAAACAGCAAAATGTTTTGGTGATGGCATTGGAACGGAATTAGGCTTATATAATTGTTCTAAAGCCCCATTTTTACGAGGATCACCCTAACAAACTTCAGCTATTAGCGTAGACCCTGGGGTAACAATGAAAGTTTTTGAGCAAGAAGAAGCTTATAAGTACCTCGAACAGAATTATCGGCATTAATAGCCTTGCCATCCCAGTGGTTCAATATAGTTTTTAACATTTTGAACTGGACTCTGATATCAAACGAATGGATTCTAAGATAAAGCTTCTTCCTAGGCATAACATGTATCATCCAAAGGCTGTTACAAACCGTCTATATACTCTCCTTAAAGAAGTTGGAAGAGATCTTATTCAGCTAGAACTGTCATATCTGTCAATATTTCTGAGATTATTGTAGAAAGTTATTGTATTAAGGTATTACTGTATTAAGTATTGTAATTACATTATTTACATTGTTCGGACTATTGTCCTCATCTTTATTGTCATGTTCATTTGTTTCCTATAAAAAAATCAAAAATAACGACCTAGAGACATATGATCAAGAAATTGTCAGAATACGCAGTACCCTACAACGTAACAACTACCCTGGGTACATAGCAGCAGCCCAGACAAACTTGGATAGAACGTTACAAGAGGATAGCAATACTCAGAAAACAACTTATGCCTACCTTGGCGCCGAAATTCTGTTTGCATTTCAAATATGTTACGCGACAGCTATGAAAATATTTCATAAAAATATCCTCGTTTAAATGAGATTTTCCTAACCCGCACTATCGTTCCTTTCAAACGAGACAAAAACACCAGAAAAAATTTTAACGAAACCAAATCATCACATTCAAAAACACCATTGGCTTTTCTTCGATCGTTGGACTCGAGAAAACAGACATAGAAAGGTAAAATCCTTTTCATTATGGCACATCATGAATGAAGTGAATTCCTACGCAATTTTCATAGAGAAATATTAAGTTTTCTTTCAAAATGTGGTAATTGACTGATTGCCATTTGATATACGTCGTCGAATGGACCAAACATGACTTGATCTATATAGATTGCACAACGAAAAATTACACAAAATATTTAAGGGCCACATGTATAATGTCATACACAACAATGTGACAATAACGGAACTTGTAGAACAAACGACTGTAATATCTCCGAACATTCGATAAACTATAATCCAGCATCCACCGACCTTTCAGCCCTTAAAATAGATAACTCCACTTTTTCACGTGAAAACAGCAATGTATAATGAAAAAGGTCACAAACTTAATAAAAAACGAAATTTTATCGTCTAAATGTTTATGTTATTATTAAGATAAAAGACCAAATTATTTTTTTATTATTTTTTCAAATTTTTTAATCCTTTCTAGCACGTTCGAAATTTTGGTTCAAAATCTTGTTTTGTTTTACGTCTGCGGTGGGCATAATATTTACAATTACTTTTTTGCTTTTTTTTCCGGTGAAAATACATTGATTTGGAAATTCTTGCAAAAATCAAATAATTGTCGGATTTTAACGAAATGATCTATTTTCACAAAAGAATGCAATTATTTTTTTAAAATTTTTTGAAAATCTTGCTATATGTTGCTCCACTCCTCTACTTAATTTCATAAAATTTCGCGAAATTCCTTTTTATTTCCAGATTTAATTTTATTAGTGGATATAGCTACCTTAAAAGCTCTGAGGATAATTACATATGCAAATTACACGAGGAGAATTAACAAAATGATAGGAGAGTTCCATAACATATATTTAATTAATTGCTCTTGCAAGGAAATCGACAGATGGAAAAATTCAATATGAACACAATCCCCATCAGGTTACGTTTCAGTTTCAGTACATTCAGGCTGGCTGCGTTATTTGTTGCTTTGATTACTAAGAAAAACTTTTTCTCAAAAGAAGCGACATTTTTCGAAGTCTTATATCTTTTAGCATTTTAAAATATTTTATACTTTTAAATATATATATATATATATATATATATATATATATATATATATATATATAAAATTTCAAAAACAGACATACTGTCGAAACATTTTTAACGAATGTGTTTTTCGTTTTCTTTTCTTTAAGCGTTGCAAAATATTGGATGTGTTACAAAAATAATTAATGCTATTTCATAGACACGTTCTTATCGTCTGAAAAAAACATTGAAGCGAAAGAATTTGTTACACTTCCTTCATCTAAGCATCTGTATATAGAAATGGCAAGAATGTAGTATTTAACTCTTTAATGTCCATTATTTTATTTTGGAAACAGTGTGGATTAATGGGTTATAGGTAAAAATATATCAGATTTTTTAAATTTCAATTTTTATAATTAATATCAGATTAATGGGTTTTATTATTAATGCCGGATTAATGATTTTTATAATTAATGCCAGATTAATGAGTTTTATAATTAATGCCAGATTAATGGGCTTTATAATTAATGCCAGATTAATGGGTTTTATAATTAATGCCGGATTAATGGGTTTTATAATTAATACCGGATTAATGGTCTAAGCATAGCCACTATTTCCTTAGTAGTAGAAATACTGGCATGTACATTAAGAAAAGTTCAAGAAATTTCTCCTAAATACAAAGAAATGCGTTAAGAAGTGTAATTCACATACGTAGAATGACGCTTTCATTAACTTCCTAAGACGCTAATTTATTTTAAGACTCAGTTAATTGTTATTATAAATAATTAAATCAAACAACAAATAGAAAGACATAATCATGAAGGACGACAATGATAATTATCTCTTCGCTAATTGGTTGTTAGATTTTTGATCTTGTGGAACTTTCTGACATTTCAGAGAGCAAAGAAAGTACCACGTCAACTTTTATTGTGTAATTCTAAAAGCAAATGCAGAATTTCTCAATGAGATCCATTTTCAATCAACGAATATGGTCTGTCAGATTAGAGAGATAAAGATAGCGATCGATCGGGTACAGGTTATGGTAAATTCATTTTTTGTTCCAATGGAATTAGTTCCAAGATAACACCACTTCAGCATTCTCATCCATTCCATTATTATATATACCACTCGTGTAGATGTTTTCTCCCAGTGATCAAAAGCACTTTATCAGCAACACCACCAGAGCAGCACCGTCAATAATGAAATGAGATAAACATTGGTAAGATGAACATCCGTGACTTTAGTGACTATGGAAGACAGATAATTTGCTGCCAAAACTAACTTCGCACGTTCACTGACTTTTCAGTTCACATATATTTCTACACACTCCACTATAATATAAAAGGCTCAAATACTAATATTCCATGGTTATAATTTATGACATTGGAATCGTAATCACGATCAAATTCAAGCTTTTTGAATTTGTAGGTCTGATGAATTGGATCGAGATTACGATTCCAACGTAATATATTATAACCATGGAATATTAGTGTTTGAACCTTTTATATTATATTCTTACACTGTCATGGACATTGAGTTCTACCTGGAGTCTATCCTCTTCGAAATTTATATATATATATATATATATATATATATATATATATATATATATATATATAGCTGGCCACTCGTATTTGAGGAGGCCCGACTACTAGGGCGGCTAGGCAATCTCTATTTCAGACGCTTGCTCAGGCGCATTTGTGCTTATTTAACACCCACAGAGCTCACCTGTGATTTATACCGCAATGATGCTGAGCAGACCTTAGTTACATTTTCGGGGAAAGAGCGTGTTGATTAAACAATTTGAACAAGGCCAGCACACTCAAGCCCTCGGCCACGATGACTTGTGACTTCATGATTCCAAAGGTGCCGAACGCTGGCATCGACCCCTCCAGTCCGATAACATCAAGAAATTTCCTTCCTGACAAATCGACCATGGTGAGATTCGAACCTGGGTCTCATGGTCAGCATGCACAGTATATATATATATATATATATATATATATATATATATATATATATACACACTTTCCCAAGCCAACATACACAAACACAAATTTAAAAATCAAAAGAAAACGACTAAATCCATTACCTTATGTTTTTGAAGATGCTCACCAGATACGTTCATTCCAAATCACAACAATCTGATCGCAATTTAAACAATATTCATTTATTAAAACAAAAATTATTCACTATTACTCTTTGATTTTTATCTTACCTCCACATGTTTTGACTGATTTTTAAACCATTTGATGAATATTTATGAACGTTCTCAAATTTAAAACATTGATAAACTACAGACATACTTGCTTTTGTATTTAAACATGTGCAACAAAATAAATCCTACATTTGCCAGAGGACGAAAGGTGTCGGATAATAATAGTATATAGTTTTTCCTCTTCCATTTTTTATTATATATATATATATATATATATATATATATATATATATATATATATATATAGATAGATAGATAGATAGATAGATAATATGGAATATTACGGTTTGAGCCTTTTATATTATATTCGTACTGTCCTGTACATTGAGTTCTAAATGGATTGTATCCTCTTGGAAATTTATGTACATATATATATATATATATATATATATATATATATATATATATATAAATTTCAATGTATATATATAGACCACTGATATTATTAATAATTTATATATATATATATATATATATATATTTTAAACACACACACACACACACACACACACACACACACATATATATATATATATATATATATATATATATATATATATATATATATGATGCATCACTGAAAGCACGATTATAAATTATAAATTATTTCAGCGGTAAGTTTTCAATACTCGTCTCATCAGACCGAAAATACAAATAGTTTAAATTTACAAAATGGGCAAAATAGTCTTAAAAAACAAGATAACAGTAAATCTAGACGCTTGACCTAGACAACCTATTTTCTAGGGGTTTATAATATGGAAGACATGTGTTTAGAGAGAGGCAGCTTTTAATCCGATGTTTATTTCTGGTTGTTGGGAAAACACAGTAACAGCTAGAGAAACACGCTAACATAAAGACACACACACACAGATATATATATATGCGCATACACAAACACACACATATATAAATACACACGCATATATATATATATATATATATATATATATATAAATACATACACACACTACATACACATAAATATATGTGAGAATAGAAAATTATAAAAATAAATTAATTGATAGAAAATAATTGAAGTAAAATGAATGAATATATAATACAAATCACACACACACACACACACACACACACACACACACATATATATATATATATATATATATATATATATATATATATATATATATATATATATATATATATATATATATCCTTACATACACTTATACACAGATATACATATATATACACATATATGTGCGGAAAGTGAAAATATTATACTATAAAAAGCAGCATCCTAAATTCAATATCTAATTCATTTTCATATTTATAGAAATCTAACGCATACACGCACATATACTTACATACACACATACCCATATGCATACCAAACCACGTATATATATATGCATACATAAGAAATAACACACATACATATGCGAATCTACACTTTCTTACAAGCATAAACACCTATTTGCAAGGCATGTCCTAATACATACATATACATATATACATTACCATATATATACATATACATACGTATACACATACATACACACACTCATATATATATATATATATATATATATATATATATATATATATATATATATACATAAACACATAAATATATAAAAATTAAATATAAAAATAAGTATAGAAAAATATATATAAAAATATTTAAAAAAAACCGTAACTCCATCTTGTAATTATAACATTTTCGATGAAAATAATATAACTTATAATGATGCCTTCAAAAACAAAAAGTGGCTTCAAAAAATGTTTTACCTGGGATCTTCAAAAGATACTAACATAAATAGAACTAGACACAAAAAAAGAAAAGTTTTATGATTTAACCCGCCAACTATCTAATGTAAATATCGCTGAATACTTTCTGAAATTGATTGACAAACATTTTAACGGAAATAACCTACTTAGTAAGATTTTTAATAGAAAAACCTTAAAAATTAGTTACCCATGCATAAATAACACCTACAATATTATTAATTCACACAATAATAATATATTAAACAAATTTTATAACAATAACAAAATAGATCTTGTTATTGTAGAGTCAAATACAATAAATATGCAAATCCGAAAATATTATATACCAAGCAACCATTTTCCCTAGAGAAAATGTAAACAATAACAAAGTATACATCGAATTGCCGCTGGGATCTGAAAGCTGAAACTATATAATCAGAGTTCTCTGGCCCTTATCTAAAACACCAGACAGCTATTTCTAAATATTTCTAGGAATTAGAGGATAGAAACTTCTCTTCAAAGATAGAATGGAAGATTATAGGCATATCTTAAACCCCCAATATAAATAGATTTAACTTTTATTTAAAATTAGAAATTTGAAATATTAAATTAAAAGAAAACAACTATTAAGCCAAAGAAATGAGATAATATTTAAATGTCATCGAAAAAATAAGTTTAAATTATCTTATAAATAGAATTTTAGTCTATCTTATTTTATTTGCAGCTATACAATTATCTTGCATTAATTATTGAAACCTATATGTCTTGATTATTGTTTTCATACTTATATATTTGGGTGTATATATATGCAGGTGTATGTATATATATATGCATGTGTATGTGCGTATGTGAGCATGTGTCTGTATATATATATAATTGTATGTGTCTATGTTGATATGTGTATATACATGTGTGTCTGTATGTTTGTATTTGTGTATGTAGGTACGTATGTATAGCCATGTGTATGTGAGTGTTTGTGTTTGTGCACATGTACGTAGTTTATTGTGCTGCATATGTTATATGATTATAATGAGGCGTGTACGTATATGTTTGTATATGTTGTGCATGTGTGGGGGTGTATATATATTTATATGTATGTATGTGTATATATGTATGTGTGCTTGTATGGGTATGTGTATGTATATATATTTATGTATATGTATATATATTCTACATGTATGTATATGTGGCTATATATTGTGTATTAGCATGTATGTGTTTTTGTATATGTTGTGTGGGCATTTTCCTTTATATTTATTGAATTTTACTTTTATATGTATGTGACTCTTGTTATATTTATGTGAGTTTTATGCGTGTTTTTTTATAAATTTAAAAAAAATAGATATACACGGTGTCCATAAATTTCGTGTGCACTTTAAAAAATTTATAGCTTTATTTATATTTGCGATAGAAATAATCTGTAAAAAATGTTATAAAGTTTAATGTACCTAGTTTTAACTATAGCTAAATTAACTAATGTGATTTCAGGCATTACTGTAAATCAGTTGGCAAATGTTTTCCGTGAACTGCAAAATCGTATTACCTTTTTTCTGGCTAATGATGGAGGACATGTGGAAACTTATATATATATATATATATATATATATATATATATATGCATGCATGTGTCTATATGTATGTATATGTATGTGGGAATGTATATATGTATATGTACGTATTTGCATATGCCTTGCCTATACGTGTTTATGTTTGTATGAACGTGTAGATTCGTATTTAAATGTGTATTATGTATGCATATATGTATAGATATGTGTATTTGTATGTACATTAATATGTGTGTGTGTATGTAAGTATATGCGTGTATGTGTTGTAAGATGAATTAGATATTGAATTTAAGATGCTGCTTTTTTGTAGTATATTATTTTCATTACCTATTATATATGTGTATATATGTATGTATTTATATACGCATATATGTGTGTTTCTGTTTGTGTATTTATATGTGTGTGTATGTGTATGCGCATATATATGTCTATATATGTGTATGTCTTTATGTTATTCTAATTCTCTAGCTGTTACTGTGTTCTCCCAACTGCTGCAAATGAATATCCCTCCCCAAAACATGTCTTCCATATTATAAATCCGCAAAAAATAGATTTTCTATGTCAAGCATCTAAACTTCTTGTTATCTTGTTTTTTTAAGAATATTTTGTATAAATTTAAAACATTTTGTAAATTCAAACCATTTGTATTTTCGGTCTGATGAGACGAGTATTAAAAATAAATCTATCTATCTATCTATCTATCTATCTATCTATCTATCTATCTATCTATTTCAGTCTGTCCATATCTATCTATCTTAGTATGTTCATTATCTATCTATCTATCTATCTATCTATCTATCTATCTATCTATCCGACAACGATATGTATTTGTATATACCAAGAACAGTATTGGGGAAAATGTATGTCAAAGTAGAAAAAGTATACTTGCAACACATTTCGTCCTTCAGGACTTCATCGGACTTTATTTGTTATGTTGGTAGGATTACACATGCGCACGACAGAGGGGTGCTGGGAATTTTAGGATTTTTTTTTATCTAGCTGAATTCATTTAGGGTCTTTTTATTTCCATCAATTTTATAAGTAGGTATTCCCCATTGTGATATTAGAAGATCTGCCAGGAATGGTGAAATTTTGTAAAGGCCAGGGCGCACATTTACTGTAGATGATCTTGCGATTAAGGCACTCAAGATTCATTTACGTAGTAGTGAATTATTTATTCCTTTGATCAGATTTGCATTTTTATGTTAAAATTGTGTTCAATCACGTTACGTTGTGTAACGAACACATTTAATGCATTATTTTGTAAAATGTCCCTTTTGTGTTCATATAATCTTTTAATTAGATTCCTTGAGTTTTATCCTGTGTATTTTTTGTGACAATTATTGCAGGTGATTTTTTTTTATGTTGAAATCTCAACATTATTAATTTTATTATATTTCCTTTGATTTCTAGTGCATACTCATTTCTTTCCGGGTCCCGACCAGAGACCTAAGGTCCGAAATGGCAGCATGATATTTTCCACTGTGCAATTTTGAAGAAACAATTACACATATTTTACATAGATAAAGCCCTTCGTAAAGTGTGGGCTGTACTTGCGAGAACAATTTTTTGTATCTCTTTGAGGTATAGACTTCCAGGAATCCCTTTTTCAACCAATCCTAGGGCTCCAACTACAACAGGGATTGTTGATGTTCCCATGTGCCACATTTTTGACAGCTTTTTGAATATCTTCAAAGATACATTGCAGTCTGCATGAACTGCCATATCAATAAGGAGGCACTTTGTGGTCTCTAATAACAATGTCTGGGCGGTTGGCTTTGATTGTTCTGTCAGTGTGTATTGTATAGTCCCATAAAATTGTAATAGGTTCCATCTCTGTAACCGGGTCTGGGTGGTGTTCATACCAGTTTCAGTTTATTATTATTATTATTATTATTTCATTGGGTTTCTGTTGTATACACATTTCCTCCGGGTCCCAACCAGAGACCGAAAATCAGAAATGGCTTCATGACATCTTCTACATATCATTTAAAAAAAAAACTAAGATCGCACACATTTTATATAGATAAAGCTTTTCATTATGTGTGAGATGTACTTGTGAGTACAATTTTTGTATTTCTTTAAGGTTTGAGCTACCAGGGGCCCCTTCTATGAGTCTAGCGGAACATTATTATTATTATTATTATTTCTTTTGGTTTCTGTTGTATTCACATTTCCTTCCTGATCCCAATCAGAAAACTAAGATTAGAAATGGCTACATAACTTTTTCCACTCATCATTTTTATTAAAAAAAAAATACAAAGATCACACACTTTTTATATAGATAATGCTCTTCTTAATGTGTGAACTGTACTTGTGAATGTGTAAATTTTTGTATTTCTTTAAGGCTTGGGCTACCAGGAATTCTTCAATGAGTCTATTGGAATATTTTCCGATCATGCCGATGGCTCCAACTACAACTGGAATTATTAATGTCCGCCTGTGCCATACTTTATTAAATGTTCACTTCAAGACCATTGATTTTTTAAAAATATTTTCAAAGATACATTTCAATCTGCAGGGACTGCCATTTTGATAGAGAAGCAAACTTTCGTTTTTTGTGATCTTTGATCACAATGGCTGGGCGATTAGCTTTGATTCTTCTGTCTGTGTGTCCCATAAAATTGTTACAGGCCCTATCTCTGTAACCGGATCTGGGTGATGTTCCTACCACTTTCTTGCAGTTTCCTTCCCGTAAAAGTTCCATATTTTCCAGTACAGATATTGGCTCAATCTATTATGTCGAGTTTTATATTCAGTGGGTGCTAACACCGGGTAACCTGATACAAGATGGTCAAGTGTTTCTGAATCAATTCTGCATTTCGGTTTAGCACAATTTCTCAGTATGTGTGTGCGTAGTAATTTCTAATTATGAATTATTGGTCTTGGGGAGTAAGAATAAAACCTTTGGGTTCAGCTTTTAACCCTGCACTGCGTAACTACTGATGAGTACAGAGTTTGTCGATATCAGCATGTTTTGTAAGGGCACAATATTGGCCATAAATAGGCTTATCTTGCCATGATTTCTGCATTTGGGACATTACATTTGCATTTGCTTTCTCTTTTAGGTCCTTTGCCGCTGCAGTTGTTGTATTATGGTTTATGTGCACTTCTTTACCCACTTGAAATTTCCTTTTAAATTTGTTGGCTTCCTTTATTATTGAATAAAGTTTCTTATTTCTTTCATGTTTTTTGACACAGATCCTCATCCAGTCTTCTGTAGTTTCCAGGTATCGTTGAAGACGAATTGTTGTTTTGTAAGACATTTTTTGTTAACCAATCCTCCGTCTCTTTGGATCTGGAATCACTCATTGTAGAAATATGATTTGAGAAATGTAAAATATATGTTTGTCAGCTGAAAAACAAGTAGAATTGTTATGATTCGCAAGCCGATAAAATGAACAATCTGAAATTAGGATTTGAGAAATGTAAAATGTAACTACTTGTCAGCTGAAAAACAAATGAAATTGTTATAAAACGCAAGCCGATAATGTAAACAATCTGAAATGTTATTGTAAGCAGGTAAAGTTGGCAAATACTTTTAATCGGTCATATTGAAAAGTCGATAACAAAGAAAATTATTTCACGTCAATGACATAGGAAGGAATTTATAAAGAGGAAGTTTGTTGTCAAAGAATTTATTGTTTTGAATAAGTGACAGACTGTGGACCGCTTTCTTTGAAGGTCAGTATCGTTTCTTAAAAATTGGAGAGATAATTCATGAATTAATATGAATATTGATGAATCTTGAGGTGCAGTAGATTCGGGCAAAATACATAATAACGGGAATTTAGGCGACCCAAAGAGCAGGAAACTGGAGAAGTCACATGCCCTGCTGCTGAGAGAATTCTCGACCTGTTTTTTTTTAATTTTTTTTTAACTAGCTCTAAGTTTAGAAGAAAAATACCAAGTGTAGCGATAAACTTTTTAACGGGAGGTGTTAATTTTGTTGTTTAAAAAAAAAAAACCCAAAAACCCCCAAAAAACAAAAAAACAAAAACAATAAACAACCCTATATGAACTAATTAAAAATCAACCCGGCGATTTTCTTCATTATGTTATTTTTATTTTCGCCAGGGGAAACGTTCTTTGTCCTATTGTAGGACGGTTTCGCCGTGATTCGAACCAGCGCTCCTGTACGGACGAAATTTGATCTTCACTGCTCTGTGACCAAGGAACACAACGTAGGGCAGAAGCAGATGAAGGAACGAAGCGGCAAGCAGATAACCATCATTTGACCGACGGCAGTACTGACCAGCATTTGAAGGACCCAGGATCGAAACAGGCCAACCATATTATACAGAAATTATTATTATTATTGTGATCATCATCATTTTATTTCGATTTCTGCTACGGTAACACTGTCTACAAAGTCTGCGGGTAGACCTAAGGCAGGTAGATGTGCGTTGATATGACTGATACTATTCTTTTTTTCTATTTCGATTTCCAAATCTTTATACGTCGATATTTTTCCTTCGTTACTATGTTATAGCCCGTTGGGCAAGCCATATCAATGAGTAGGCAAACTTTTTCTTTTCAGTTTTTGACAATTATATAAAGCCTATTTGCTTCAATCTTCTTGTCTGCGAAGATGGTGTTATCTCAAAGAATTCTGTAATTGGTGCTGGGTTATGTTCATATATACCGATGTCTATTAACATCTTTTCTTAAGTGTTTGCACATTTTCCAGTTTAAATATTTCCCCATTCTATCGTAACAATTTTTATATTCATTCAAGTACAGAACATCTTTTTTAATTTTTATATTTCATTCAAATACAAAACATTCTTTTTTAATAATTAAATTCATTCAAGTACAGAAAATATTTTTGTGATTTTTATATTCATTCAAGTTCACAACATCTTTTTGTAATTCTTATATTCATTCAAGTACAGAGCATCTTTTTTAAAATTTTTATATTCATTCAAGTACAGAACATCTTTTTTTAATTTTTATATTCATTCAAGTACAGAACATCTTTTTGTAATTTTTATATTCATTCAAGTACAGAGCATCTTTTTGTAATTTTTACATTCATTCAAGTACAGAGCATCTTTTTGTAATTTTTATATTCATTCAAGTACAGAACATCTTCAGATTAGATTTCCTGATATTTGTCACAGAACCTGCATCAACATCAGATTTATTAGCCTGGTTCTGGATATTGGCAATACATAGGTTCGTTTTGTCAGCGTTGATTCCTCTGTTCGAGATCTTTATCATTGGTTTTCTTTTTCATTATGTTTGCTGCAAAAGTTATTGGGTTCTGTTTTGGTTTTGTACGGAATCTCCTATTTTTAATCTCGTTTGTATTTACAACCTTCTTTCGTGATTGAATATTTTTATTTCTGTTTTCGTGTTCTTTGATTATTTTTATCTACTAGTTTTTTGTTGTTTCCATGTATGTTGGTAAGCCAATAATTGTCTTGTATGACAATTCTAACTGTATAAGAGCTCTTCCAACCTCTTTACGAGGTATGTATAGAGGGTCTACATAATCCTTTGGATGATGCCTTGTTACGTTTAGAAAGAAGCTTTCTTTTCTTAGAATACATTCATTTGATATCATTTAGAGTCCAGTTTAAGCTGGTGAAACTATATTGAACCACTGGACTGTCAAGGCTGTTAATGACCATAATTCTGATCTGATAATTCATTTCAGTTCTTAATATGACTCGCATCCTTCTATAGTACACTTTCGGCACTATTTCTTTCATTTTTATATTGAATTCTTCACTCCCAATTGATTGTTACCTCAAGATCTAAGCTAATAGAGAAGATTTGTTGTATTGATCCTCGTAAAATTGTAGCTTTAGCATATTTATCCAAACCGAATTCCATTCCAATGCCATCACTGAAACATTTTACTGTTTTCAGGAGACCTTTCTGAACACTGTCATTCCTAGTATACAAGGTTAATCATCCATGTAAAATAGATGGGTTATTTTCTTTAGAGATAGCCATATTCCATCCGCTGGTTAACGGTAATAGTGATATACAGAATAATCAGGAAGATTAATTTGAAATATTCCTTTGTTGATGTTTAATTCATCAGAGTCTACTTATATGTTTGGGTTGAAGTGTTGTTTTCCATATCTACCTACTTTGTTTGATGAAAAGGATGACGATAAGTGATACCTTCTATATATTTAAAGACTTTAAGATTCAGGAATGAGGTACGGTACAGAGTACCTTATGGTAATCTATCCAGGCACTACTGAGATGTTTTCTTTGTATTGAAACAGCTTTCCAAGATCATCCTATTAATAAGTAATTGGTCTTTACATCCGTAAGAGCCACGTTTGCACCCTTTTTGTTCAAGAGGTAGTATGTCATGTTTTTCTAAGAAGGGATATATCTGTTTTATCAGAATAGATGCCTACAGTTTATAAGTAGTGGGAAGTCATGTAATTGGTCTGTAGTTATTTGAGATATTTGTGTTACTATTCTTGGGAAGAAGGAAGGTAATTCCTTTGGTTATCCATGCCGTAATTTTAGTAGGTCCATTGACCATTTCTTGAAGTTCTTTCTTTAGAGATCAATTATAAAATATAATTAATTTCTGTCAGGTTTATCGGTCTTTCCATTTCGTCCCTTATTTTTCTAATTGCTTGGTTAGCAAGGTTGATGGTTTCCTTAACTTGTCAGCTCTTTCTTACTCTTGGAATTGTTGGCTTTCCCTCGAAATACATTTCCTTTACATTCTCACATCTATATCGGATGTTTTTTCGTCTCTATTTTTCTCCCATATTCGTCATTATCTTCCTCTATTTGTTTGCGTACATCAGAGAGATTATTACAATTGATTTCTATTTGTTCCTTTGTATGTGTTTTCTCTCTGTTGTTGGTAATTAACACCTCAATGTTAACGTTTTATTTACTTTTGATGTTTTCTCGAATGCTTTGGAGTTCTCTCATGTATTCTGTTTCCTGGTGATGTCACGCTTGACACTGGCTAGTTTGTTGACATGAGTATTTTGCATGTTTTAGGGATCCCTCCTCGTCAAATGTTATAGGCAGCTTTGGTCATTGTTGTCGCTGTTGGATTTGTCGTAGCAGTGTAAAATGCTATCATGACTTTAATATGCACTTTCCTAGAGCATTTATTCATTGTTATTTTTGAGAGATTTTCTTTTAATGTACATAGAGAGCCTCTGTGAAGACTGTCCTCAGCTTATTATTATTATTATTGTGCTTGTCCACCCCTTTGTTACTTCGCGCAAGCCTTATATTCTGCCAATACTCAATAAATAATTCCGTTTTGATCACGTGTAAAGAGGGTAAAAGACACTAATCAATTTCAATGAGAAAGAAAGAAAGAAAGAAATAAAGAAAGAAAGAAAGAAAGAAAGGAAAAGTGTTTAACATCCGCCAATACCTCAGAGGGTAAAAAAAAACCGATTGATTTCAATGAGAAAATAAAAGAAAGAAATATTTAGGAAGATAGAAGTGTTTAACAGCTTTTTCTTTGAAATTAAAAATGTTGTGAATTTCAAATCTTTTCTTTTGTACCCACTTCTTAAAATAATGACCAACATTCATATTTATGATTGTTATTGCAATATTTTGTTAAAGTTGTAAAGCTCAAATATTTAATGATGTGATAAGGGAATTTCTCCAGATATTGTATTGCTGTGTCATGTCGTTTCATTTGTACCCACTTCTTAAAATAACGACCAACATTCATATTTATGATTGTTAATGCAATATTTTGTTAAAGTTGTAAAGCTCAAATATTTAATGATGTGATAAGGGAATTTCTCCAGATATTGTATTGCTGTGTCATGTCGTTTCATTTGTATCCACTTCTTAAAATAATGACCAACATTCATATTTATGATTGTTATTGCAATATTTTGTTAAAGTTGTAAAGCACAAATATTTAATGATGTGATAAGGGAATATCTCCAGATATTGTATTGCTGTGTCATGTCGTTTCATTTGTATCCACTTCTTAAAATAACGACCAACATTCATATTTATGATTGTTATTGCAATATTTTGTTAAAGTTGTAAAGCTCAAATATTTAATGATGTGATAAGGGAATTTCTCCAGATATTGTATTGCTGTGTCATGTCGTTTCATTTGTACCCACTTCTTAAAATAATGACCAACATTCATATTTATGATTGTTATTGCAATATTTTGTTAAAGTTGTAAAGCTCAAATATTTAATGATGTGATAAGGGAATTTCTCCAGATATTGTATTGTTGTGTCATGTCGTTTCATTTGTACCCACTTCTTTAAAATAATGACCAACATTCATATTTATGATTGTTATTACAATATTTTGTTAAAGTTGTAAAGCACAAATATTTAATGATGTGATAAGGGAATTTCTCCAGATATCGTATTGCTGTGTCATGTCGTTTCATTTGTACCCACTTCTTAAAATAATGACCAACATTCATATTTATGATTGTTATTACAATATTTTGTTAAAGTTGTAAAGCACAAATATTTAATGATGTGATAAGGGAATTTCTCCAGATATCGTATTGCTGTGTCATGTCGTTTCATTTGTACCCACTTCTTAAAATAATGACCAACATTCATATTTATGATTGTTATTGCAATATTTTGTTAAAGTTGTAAAATTTCTCCAGCTCAAATATTTAATGATGTGATAAGGAATTTCTCCAGATATTGTATTGCCGTGTCATGTCGTTTCATTTGCACCCACTTCTTAAAATAATGACCAACATTCATATTTATGATTGTTATTGCAATATTTTGTTAAAGTTGTAAAGCACAAATATTTAATGATGTGATAAGGGAATTTCTCCAGATATCGTATTGCTGTGTCATGTCGTTTCATTTGTACCCACTTCTTAAAATAATGACCAACATTCATATTTATGATTGTTATTGCAATATTTTGTTAAAGTTGTAAAGCTCAAATATTTAATGATGTGATAAGGGAATTTCTCCAGATATTGTATTGCTGTGTCATGTCGTTTCATTTGTACCCACTTCTTAAAATAATGACCAACATTCATATTTATGATTGTTATTGCAATATTTTGTTAAAGTTGTAAAGCTCAAATATTTAATGATGTGATGAGGGAATTTCTCCAGATATTGTATTGCTGTGTCATGTCGTTTCATTTGTATCCACTTCTTAAAATAACGACCAACATTCATATTTATGTCGTTTCATTGTTATTGCAATTCATTTTGTTAAATATTTTGTTAAAGCTGTAAAGCTCAAATATTTAATGATGTGATAAGGGAATTTCTCCAGATATTGTATTGCTGTGTCATGTCGTTTCATTTGTACCCACTTCTTAAAATAATGACCAACATTCATATTTATGATTGTTATTACAATATTTTGTTAAAGTTGTAAAGCTCAAATATTTAATGATGTGATAAGGGAATTTCTCCAGATATTGTATTGCTGTGTCATGTCGTTTCATTTGTATCCACTTCTTAAAATAACGACCAACATTCATATTTATGATTGTTATTACAATATTTTGTTAAAGTTGTAAAGCACAAATATTTAATGATGTGATAAGGGAATTTCTCCAGATATCGTATTGCTGTGTCATGTCGTTTCATTTGTACCCACTTCTTAAAATAATGACCAACATTCATATTTATGATTGTTATTGCAATATTTTGTTAAAGTTGTAAAGCTCAAATATTTAATGATGTGATAAGGGAATTTCTCCAGATATTGTATTGCTGTGTCATGTCGTTTCATTTGTACCCACTTCTTAAAATAACGACCAACATTCATATTTATGATTGTTATTGCAATATTTTGTTAAAGTTGTAAAGCTCAAATATTTAATGATGTGATAAGGAATTTCTCCAGATATTGTATTGCTGTGTCATGTCGTTTCATTTGTATCCACTTCTTAAAATAATGACCAACATTCATATTTATGATTGTTATTGCAATATTTTGTTAAAGTTGTAAAGCACAAATATTTAATGATGTGATAAGGGAATTTCTCCAGATATTGTATTGCTGTGTCATGTCGTTTCATTTGTATCCACTTCTTAAAATAAGAACATTCATATTTATATTTTACAGTTGTTGTAAAGCCAACATTCATATTTATGATTGTTATTACAATATTTTGTTAAAGTTGTAAAATTGTAAACAAATATTTAATGATGTGATAAGGGAATTTCTCCAGATATCGTATTGCTGTGTCATGTCGTTTCATTTGTACCCACTTCTTAAAATAATGACCAACATTCATATTTATGATTGTTATTGCAATATTTTGTTAAAGTTGTAAAGCTCAAATATTTAATGATGTGATAAGGGGAATTTCTCCAGATATTGTATTGCTGTGTCATGTCGTTTCATTTGTACCCACTTCTTAAAATAATGACCAACATTCATATTTATGATTGTTATTGCAATATTTTGTTAAAGTTGTAAAGCACAAATATTTAATGATGTGATAAGGGAATTTCTCCAGATATCGTATTGCTGTGTCATGTCGTTTCATTTGTATTGACCAACATTCATATTTATGTGTCAATATTTTGTTTTGTAAAGCATTTTAATGATGTGATAAGGAATTTCTCCAGATATTGTATTGCTTGTCATGTCGTTTCAAAAAATAATGACCAACATTCATATTTATGATTGTTATTGCAATATTTTGTTAAAGTTGTAAAGCTCAAATATTTAATGATGTGATAAGGGAATTTCTCCAGATATTGTATTGCTGTGTCATGTCGTTTCATTTGTACCCACTTTTTAAAATAATGACCAACATTCATATTTATGATTGTTATTGCAATATTTTGTTAAAGTTGTAAAGCTCAAATATTTAATGATGTGATAAGGGAATTTCTCCAGATATTGTATTGCTGTGTCTTGTCGTTTCATTTGCACCCCACTTCTTAAAATAATGACCAACATTCATATTTATGATTGTTATTGCAATATTTTGTTAAAGTTGTAAAGCTCAAATATTTAATGATGTGATAAGGGAATTTCTCCAGATATTGTATTGCTGTGTCATGTCGTTTCATTTGTATCCACTTCTTAAAATAATGACCAACATTCATATTTATGATTGTTATTGCAATATTTTGTTAAAGTTGTAAAGCTCAAATATTTAATGATGTGATGAGGGAATTTCTCCAGATATTGTATTGCTGTGTCATGTCGTTTCATTTGTATCCACTTCTTAAATAATGACCAACATTCATATTTATGATTGTTATTGCAATATTTTGTTAAAGTTGTAAAGCTCAAATATTTAATGATGTGATAAGGGAATTTCTCCAGATATCGTATTGCTGTGTCATGTCGTTTCATTTGTATCCCTTCTTAAAATAATGACCAACATTCATATTTATGATTGTTATTGCAATATTTTGTTAAAGTTGTAAAGCTCAAATATTTAATGATGTGATAAGGGAATTTCTCCAGATATTGTATTGCTGTGTCATGTCGTTTCATTTGTATCCACTTCTTAAAATAATGACCAACATTCATATTTATGATTGTTATTGCAATATTTTGTTAAAGTTGTAAAGCACAAATATTTAATGATGTGATAAGGAATTTCTCCAGATATCGTATTGCTGTGTCATGTCGTTTCATTTGTACCCACTTCTTAAAATAATGACCAACATTCATATTTATGATTGTTATTGCAATATTTTGTTAAAGTTGTAAAGCTCAAATATTTAATGATGTGATAAGGGAATTTCTCCAGATATTGTATTGCTGTGTCATGTCGTTTCATTTGTACCCACTTCTTAAAATAATGACCAACATTCATATTTATGATTGTTATTGCAATATTTTGTTAAAGTTGTAAAGCTCAAATATTTAATGATGTGATAAGGAATTTCTCAGATATTGTATTGCTGTGTCGTTTCATTTGTACCCATTTAAAATAATGACCAACATTCATATTTATGATTGTTATTGCAATATTTTGTTAAAGTTAAAGCTCAAATATTTAATGATGATTTTCTCCAGATATTGTATTGCTGTGTCATTTGTTTTCATTTGTAAGTTTCTTAAAATAATGACCAACATTCATATTTATGATTGTTATTGCAATATTTTGTTAAAGTTGTAAAGCTCAAATATTTAATGATGTGATGAGGGAATTTCTCCAGATATTGTATTGAATTTGTATCCACTTCTTAAAATAACGACCAACATTCATTTTATGATTGTTATTGCAATATTTTGTTAAAGTCAAATATTTAATGATTTCTCCAGATATTGTATTGCTGTGTCATGTCGTTTCATTTGTATCCACTTCTTAAAATAATGACCAACATTCATATTTATGATTGTTATTGCAATATTTTGTTAAAGTTGTAAAGCTCAAATATTTAATGATGTGATAAGGAATTTCTCCAGATATTGTATTGCTGTGTCATGTCGTTTCATTTGTAAATTCACTTCTTAAAATAATGACCAACATTCATATTTATGATTGTTATTGCAATATTTTGTTAAAGTTATAAAGCTCAAATATTTAATGATGTGATAAGGAATTTCTCCAGATATTGTATTGCTGTGTCATGTCGTTTCATTTGTACCCACTTCTTAAAATAATGACCAACATTCATATTTATGATTGTTATTGCAATATTTTGTTAAAGTTGTAAAGCTCAAATATTTAATGATGTGATAAGGAATTTCTCCAGATATTGTATTGCTGTGTCATGTCGTTTCATTTGTACCCACTTCTTAAAATAATGACCAACATTCATATTTATGATTGTTATTGCAATATTTTGTTAAAGTTGTAAAGCTCAAATATTTAATGATGTGATAAGGAATTTCTCCAGATATTGTATTGCTGTGTCATGTCGTTTCATTTGTATCCACTTCTTAAAATAATGACCAACATTCATATTTATGATTGTTATTGCAATATTTTGTTAAAGTTGTAAAGCTCAAATATTTAATGATGTGATAAGGAATTTCTCCAGATATTGTATTGCTGTGTCATGTCGTTTCATTTGTACCCCAACATTCATATTTATGATTGTTAAATATTTTGTTAAAGTTGAAAGCCAAATATTTAATGATTTGATGATTGCTGTGTCATGTCGTTTCATTTGTATCCACTTCTTAAAATAATGACCAACATTCATATTTTTGTTATTAATATTTTGTTAAAGTTGTAAAGCTCAAATATTTAATGATGTGATAAGGGAATTTCTCCAGATATTGTATTGCTGTGTCATGTCGTTTCATTTGTATCCACTTCTTAAAATAATGACCAACATTCATATTTATGATTGTTATTGCAATATTTTGTTAAAGTTGTAAAGCTCAAATATTTAATGATGTGATGAGGAATTTCTCCAGATATTGTATTGCTGTGTCATGTCGTTTCATTTGTACCCACTTCTTAAAATAATGACCAACATTCATATTTATGATTGTTATTGCAATATTTTGTTAAAGTTGTAAAAGCTCAAATATTTAATGATGTGATGAGGGAATTTCTCCAGATATTGTATTGCCGTGTCATGTCGTTTCATTTGTACATTTAATGACCAACATTCATATTTATGATTGTTAAATATTTTGTTAAAGTTGTAAAGCTCAAATATTTAATGATGTGATTTTCTCCAGATGATTGTTCATGTCGTTTCATTTGTATATTTAAAATAATGACCAACATTATATTTATGATTGTTATTGCAATATTTTGTTAAAAAAGCTATTTAATGATGTGATGAGGGAATTTCTCCAGATATTGTATTGCCGTGTCATGTCGTTTCATTTGTACCCACTTTAAAAATAATGACCAACATTCATATTTATGATTGTTATTGCAATATTTTGTTAAAGTTGTAAAGCTCAAATATTTAATGATGTGATGAGGAATTTCTCCAGATATTGTATTGCCGTGTCATGTCGTTTCATTTGTACCCCACTTCTTAAAATAATGACCAACATTCATATTTATGATTGTTATTGCAATATTTTGTTAAAGTTGTAAAGCTCAAATATTTAATGATGTGATAAGGGAATTTCTCCAGATATTGTATTGCTGTGTCATGTCGTTTCATTTGCACCCACTTCTTAAAATAATGACCAACATTCATATTTATGATTGTTATTGCAATATTTTGTTAAAGTTGTAAAGCTCAAATATTTAATGATGTGATAAGGGAATTTCTCCAGATATTGTATTGCTGTGTCATGTCGTTTCATTTGCACCCACTTCTTAAAATAATGACCAACATTCATATTTATGATTGTTATTGCAATATTTTGTTAAAGTTGTAAAGCTCAAATATTTAATGATGTGATGAGGGAATTTCTCCAGATATTGTATTGCCGTGTCATGTCGTTTCATTTGTACCCACTTCTTAAAATATAGAGTAGCATTCAAGTTGTAAATCTCGAATATTTAATGATGTGACAGGGGAATTTCTACGGATATTTTATTGTTATAGAACTCGCCGTAAGCTATTAAGATTTATCAGAAATTTCAAATAGGAAAACCGGAAGAATTTTAAATGGTTAAAACTAGGTATTATTATTATTATTGAGAATAGAAAAACTATAACGTAGTTTTAGTCGTGTTTGTGTTAAACACATTGTTACTGTATTAGTAGTAGTAGTAGTAGTAGTAGTAGTAGTAGTAGTAGTAATATTAGTATTGGGAAAGGCTTCTCTACACGCACATACTCTTAATCTTTAATGACAGCAGAATGTAATCTAATCCCAGCAGTGAATACGACAGATCTTCGATTGATCTAACCGTGCTGGTTGGATCGAAGGATTTAATCCAAAGAATACGTGAATTTACTGAACGATCAACTCTTGACAAAGGATTTCGTCCACTTCTTGGCCACCGGTTGTTTGGGCTTAACACATCTCTGGCCAGAAATGATCTCTTCTTTTTCCGTGGAGCTTCCATTTGACTATAAGAAAATTTACACTCATCGTGCCATTCCTCTTCTCCCTGCTAAACTTGGTCTTCCAATCATCTAAGTATTTCTTCATCTAGAGCAAAGCCTTTATTTCCAAGAGTGATTACCAAAAGTAACTTTGTTCTTGTGAGGCGGACAAGCCTGTGTTCACAAACATGACGAAAACGGAAGATCATTTATTCTTTATTTTTATTTGAATATAAACCTGCTTGCTAGCTTAGACGCTAGTGTTGGCATCCAGTACTAATAGTTGATATTCGAATCTTGGTAATAGGTGAAACTGAATGCTGATTTATAAATTTAAGCAATTATAAGAATTCAGACACATTAT
The DNA here is from genome assembly GCA_903632075.3 of Acanthosepion pharaonis. Lineage (NCBI taxonomy): Eukaryota > Metazoa > Mollusca > Cephalopoda > Sepiida > Sepiidae > Acanthosepion > Acanthosepion pharaonis. Next base: position 420,158 of record CAHIKZ030005631.1, on the reverse strand, counting down.
GATTATTGCTATTATAATGAGTGCTTTGAATCCTAAGATGACGTATCGTTTCTGTATCTCATCTGTGAACTGTGAGGAGGCTCCGCAAACCCAAGTTGGAGGCACAGAGTCTGTGAGGGCCCTGAAAGTCCGTTGTCGTAATCAATGCTGACCATCATGCCCTGTGGTTTTGATCTCAGGCAACGGTGAGCTTCCGGCGTCGAGCATCTTCGAAGGTGACAGCAGAATCATGGATTGTGACGTCGTCGATCACTGGCGCGCTGCTTCATTTCTTTCGCTTTGAGCATTGCACTCCTGGATATTTGCTTTCACAGTGTCTTTGTACCACTTCTTTAGACGGCCTTGGTTTCTCTTTCCGTCCATGAGCTCTCCTTACAGCAGAGGTCTTGGCAAGCGATGCTTCTCCATGCGGCTGACAGGCCTCACCCATCGGAGTTGGACCTTAATGAGCATGGACTCCGAGTATGGAACGGAGATCTCGCAGGTGGCAGTTCTCCAGCTTCTTGATATGTCTGTGGTACAGTGTCCAAGACTCACAACCATATAGAAGGGAGGGCAAGACCACTGCAACTTTCAGCTTTGTAGTCAGCCGAATGTTGGGTTAACTGAGCACTCTATTGCGAATTCTTTCTAATGCCTGACTACCTTTGTTATTTGGGCATCAATTTCTTTGTCCAAGGAGCCATCACTAGAGATAGTACTTCCTAGGTGTTTGAAATGTCCAACATTGGCAAGCTGTGTGTCATTGATGACGATGATCAGTGCTGGGGTGTTTGTGTTTGTTGTTGCCGAAACTTTTACGCCAAAGAGCTTAGAGTCGTCAGAGAAGCGATTATAAGATTTCAGATCCATCATGATTATTGCTTCTATAATAAGTAGAAGATAAATAAACAACATGTCCTATAAAAAGCTAAGAAGAAGGAGAATCACTATAACTATAGATTTGGGGTTTGAATAACCATATGCTTGTTTTGATTTGAATTGGTTAAAGCTTTATTCATGCAAGTCGAGTTCTCGAGATAAAGGATTTTATTTCAGGTTTCTTTATATTCCGAGTGAATTTGAAGTGTCTGTGTTACAAAATAAAATTTATCGACTTGTCACATGACATTCGAAAATCTCATGTGATCAAAAAAACTCTCGTAATTTAGAATTGTGAAAAATTCTTTTGCAACATTTCCCTTAGCTGTTGAAACAAGATATATATATATATATATATATATATATATATATATATATATATTGAAACAAAGACCTAATACCACAGAACAGGAATATTCATTTAAATAAACATAATTTTATCATTTTTTTTTTTATTAAATATTTAGACCTAGGCTTGCCTTTCGGCCAACGCATCATCAGGGACCAATCGTTGGCAACTTTTAACTCATTTGGATTGATAACAGATAGAACTGGATCACATTTGAAATTACGAAATACGTAAACAATTTTTTTTTTTCATAATTTTACGTATTTTACGCCTAGGTCCGGATATTTAATAATAAAAAAGATTATGTTTATTTAAATCAATCAATCAATCAATCAATATATATATATATATATATATATATATATATATATATATATATATATATATATATATATATATATATATATATATGTATATGTGTGTGTGCAGGTATGCAGTTATGTAGAAAAATAGGTAAGAACACGTTAGGTAAATAATCAAGGGTTCTTTAATATTTTTGTTTTTTAAAAAGCAATGCTCCACACATAAGATTATAATTATTTTTTATTTTTTGTTTTAATATTTTTTATTTTTTTATCATATTAAAAAATAATAATAATATTATATATATATATATATATATATATATACTTTTTTCTTAGTATTTATAAATCTAATGAAGGAATTTATGGAAATATTCTAATTGTTAACTTGTGATATAATTTACATAATATGCATAAATTATAGTAGACTTTTTGATTTAATAACAGATTTTTCAATTTTCAAATTATTAGCCAAGTTACTGAAACTCCAAGAAATATTAAGGTTTAAATAAAAATTTTATGATTAAAGATTTGAAAAAAAAATTGAAAACAGTTTCACTATAAAGACGAAAAAGTTATAAATCCAACTTCAATGCGAAACGTGTACTACATATGAAATTAGTCTTAGAAGTTTTCATCTATTGATTTCTACTGAGTCTTTTGTAGGGGTGGCACGGTGGGGTAATGGAGAGCGGCTCGGATTGAGGAATCCGCAGAGCTGAGTTCGAATCCATTACATTCACTTACGTGTTAACCTCAAATGGAAAGGTATGAATCCCCTTCTCCCCTCCAGGGTAAATAGCAGGACAGACCGGGTTCTATAGCCTTGGATGGCAACCGCAAAAAGAAATGGCAACCAAATGCGGAAAAAATCTGCCTTGCCAGTCATGTATCGAAAAATACATGATCGCCTAAGCGAGTATTACGCATGGAAAAAAACTGATTGAGTTTTTTGTACTTGTTCATATAAAACTGAAAATACAAAAGCTAGGATAGTTTGGTCTTAGGTTGTGGTCAACAATTACGCAGAAGCAAGCGAGTCAGAAAGGCTTGCATCTGGTTCAAAGGAAAATAAGTTCCTTAACTCAATACACGACACGTAGCATCGGCATTTTGTTCCGAGAAAATTGCATGAATTTCCCCCTCCTCACGTTAGATTATTCCAAAAGTGTATATTCTGTAACGGTGGCTTTTGTACAGCTTAGCGGGGTTCGATCAATAGCAAGTCAATAGTCGGACTGGAGGATGCTATTTGATTGGGTTACTCAGGACAAAGGCGAAGAACGCTAAATGGTCAGTCGGCCGTGGTGTTGGTATGATAAAAGAAGGCTAAAGCAGTGAGAAGGGGAAAGGATTTTTACGTTGGTGATGTGTGCGGGAACTCAAGAAAAAAATAAAGAAAGAGAAGTATTTACTGCTGTATGAGCGCCGTCAGAGGAACACATGCACATTTGCACTACCATAGCTTTATAGAATTTTACGTCGACACATGTATTTGTAGTTAAATGCATTTTAGACTTTCGATAAATTATTTTTGTATCAAACAAGTGCAAAATGACCTTAAGAGAAATTTACATATATTATCATCACCAAACTGTCCTTGCGTTTTCTCCAGTAGTGACAAAAGGATCGACTTTGAAGCCTTTTAAAAAGGTGCTGTATAGAGGCCCAACATAAACTCTCGCGCTAAGACATCTTCTTCTTGAGTAAGTCAGTGAAGGTATTTTTTAATGGTTAGTAATTTGATGCCCATGATATCAATGCAGGCACACCAGGCTCTCTATTTGCACTTACCATTTTCTGCTTTATATTAGCGACCAGCCTAAAAACATTCTCAGATCCATAACAAATATATAAAGTACGGTTATGATGTATTAATGGATAGCGGCTCGGATTGAGTAATCGGAGAGCCGAGTTCGAATTCCAGTTGAATCCATTACATTCACTTACGTGTTAATACCCTTGGAAAACGTATGAATCCTCCTCTTTTACTCCAAGCAGGACATAAAACAGTAAATAACAGGAGAGATACCGGATGGCAACTGGTCTACCGTAGAAAGAAATGGCGATCGACTGCGGGAAAAATATGCCTCGTCAGTCATGTATCGAAAGATACATGATCGCCTACGCGTGTATCACGCATTGCACGTAATTGACTGACGGTTCAAAAGTTTGAGACCCTCCGTGGTAATTTTTTAAATTGGCCACAAAAGTTGTTGTCTTGTACCTTAAATAAGAGAAAATTATTATACGTGGTTAAAAAAGTGAGACATGATTTTTTTATTATGACAAAAATGCCCCCCCCCCAAAAAAAAAATTATGATTAAATTTTACTCTCGCCAAAATATCCTCCTTTAGTACTGATTACTGAAGCATACATTTTTTGACATTCGTTGCAAAAGTTTCTCAAAGTATAGGTTTGATAATTGATTCCATTCTTTTCTTAATGACTAAGAGCTCTTTTTTATTGTTTTTCTCTCTTGTATCAATTTCATCTCATGCTAATTCTGGGGGTGGCTTCATACATTTGAAATGTAGTGTATATAAAGACGAACTTACGGCTTATGGGTGCTCCTCCAAATGTCTAGAACACAAGAACCTGGTAGCTAATCTCTCCCCTGACCTCAATGGGGAAGGAACTGAATAGTAACATTCACCTACTCCCAAACCAATCTAGTAACTTTTCATCTTAATAGAACTGACCATGATGTCATGACAAAATGACGTGTACTCCCACTGAAGCTCTGCCTGATTGGCACAATAGACGAAACGTAGCTAGTTTCTAGCAACTCTTTATTTTCAGATTCGAGAGAACTCCATTCTTTGGTTTCACCAATTCAGATTTTCACAGGTAGGACAAGCCACCCCCACCCTGCGCACTGATTCGACGCATCCTAAATAACTTTCACATTCCATCATTTGAAAAGAGGACGTTTATCTCAGACACTGCGGCTTCCAATTTTGCAGATGCTATTTAATTTTGGCAATCCAACACTCGTATTTGACATGGCAAGTCGAAAATATCAATATTTCGCTAAGTTTACAGATATTGCAATATGGTAAAGGATATTTGAAGCCCTACGAATGGGAGGATATTTGCTGAACTGCATCCCAATAATTTCCAATTAATTCTAACTTTGGGATCGGCCGGCTTACGATGATATCACAGCAGTAAATGGAAATGGTGTGTTGTGGGAATCACCAGTAATATGCTTGCTCTGACATCTTCCTCTCCGACTTGTAGAAAGGTTGATCGTCTATTGCTTAAATAGATAGCCATATTCTTCTGATAATTTGCTTTTAATATCAAGATTATAATTTACTCTTGGAATTTGCTCGTCAGTCAGAAATCTCGAAAGAAATATTTTAAAAATTTATTGACATTTTCTTATGAGCAAAGAAATGTTTTCATTTTTTGGATAGTAAATCGTCAAATATTGTTTACATGAGAAAAAGTTCAATTATAGTTTAAACACAGATACACACACACACGCACGCATACACACACACACATATATATATATATATATATATATATATATATATATATTGTAATTGGTATCACCCCAAACAAAGCAGTACAGCCACTAGCACGCAAGGGGTTACAGGGTGGGGAACACCTAGGGTCAAAAATTTTAGTAATGAGGAGAAAAAGAAAAGAGCAATCAGGATGACAGTAGATAGAGATTGACATTGCATTTAAATTTTTGCAGATTAAATTTGTCTATAAGGCATGGAGCCGGATGGTATTTCCGCAAGCAAGAAGTGCGAGAAAGGAAACTGTCAGTATAGAAGTTCCGCCTACATTGAGCTAGCTCAACTGTAAATTGATGAGATCTCGCCGCCAGTTTAGTATTAGTTTAGTATTTCACTTAAGTCCATACAGTCTAGGTACCATGTAAGTATTTATAAAAAAAAAAAAGCAAGGAGAGCCAACCTTACGGCAGTGGGAAAGTGACTGAAGCGAAGATCAGGACCAATAATATTGCAGATTTTTCTTTGGATCTTTTCAAGGAGCTCCAGGTAAATAGCAGGGGCACCGGAACATATGTAGCAGCAATATTCTAAGCATAGACGAATTGTAGACGTATAGATATGCAAGATAGATTCTGGAGAGAGCAAATGTCTCGTTTGACTTTCTTTGCGGCTGATCAAGCGGTGGATTTAATGTAGTCTTTCCACTTCGTGTCAGCTGAGAACTTTAGCTCGAGAAGGCGTAAAGAGTCACTTTTTTGAAGGATAGCAAGTCATGCTATAGAAGGCTGAGAGAGGGTCCCTCAGGTGGAGAGAAGTTCAGTTTTGGAGGCGTCAAAATGGATAAGCCATCTTTTGCTCCAGTTAACGACGGTCTTGGAGTAATTTTCTACATCATCTGCAATTATTGATTTTTTTATCACTTTAAACATTATTTTTAGTGGATACTCGTATTTGAATAGACGCTCCATTTATTTATTAAAGAGTATACTTATTTATTTTCACCTACCGGCCTGAAAATTCGAACTTCCGTCCTACAAAGCAGAGAGAGAGTCAACTTCTGGCCCGCTGCGCTTTACCGCTTGACTACGGATTTCAACAAATGATCAGGCGAAGCGAATGTCATGATTTCAAGTAAGGTTTCTCCCGTCATAAATCTCTCGATGTTTTTTTTTTTATATTTCCACATAGTTTAATATTCAAACGTAAACAAAGATATTTTTTTTTTTTTACAATGGAACTTTAAACGATATTTTCAGTGGATACTTGTATTTAAGTAGCCGTTTCGTTTTAAACATCATATTTATTTATTTTCACCTACTGGGCAGAACATTCGAGAAATCTTATTGAAGAAAGATTTGTGCTCTTCTGGGCAGAGGTAGCCACCGTTTACACACACACACATATATATATATATGATTATCATTTCTTTAGAAAAGACAACCATCTCTTGTTACTTTTAAAATGAAGATTTGATTGATCAGTAAGTATAATAGGATCTTAAAATGCTAAAGAATAAAATGGATGAAATATGGTATATATATATATATATATATATATATATATATATATATATATATATATATATATATAAATGATTATGATTGGTGTATACGGAATAAATTCCAATAACCAACAAATATTTTTGTAGTGATTTTATAGCATATTTATGTTATAATTTTAAATAAATAATTATATATATATATATATATATATATATATATATATATAATTTTAAAGAAAAACAGACCACTTTTAAGGTACCATTATAATAATTTATTTCACCAGAGTCCTTTTAAAGGACGCCGGATCATCAGATAGCACTTCCAAAAATGAAACGAATTACCAAGTTCTTCATAATTTAATTATATATATATATATATATATATATATATATATATATATATATATATATATATATAGGTGGCTACTCGTATTCGAGGATACCCAGCTATTAGGGCGGCTAACCAATCCCTATTGCAGACACTCCCTCAGACATATTTGTGTTTGTTCAACACCCACAGAGCCCACCTGCGGTTTATACTGCAACTATGCTGAGCAGACCTTAGTTAAAATTTCTGGGAAAGAGCATGTTATCTAGCGTGATCAATAATCTCAACAAAGCCACCCCACTCAAACCCTCGGTCGTGATGACTTGTGACTTCGTGCTAGCACAGCTGTTGGCAGTTCCCCAGGTTTTCCGTTTACCCAATTTCACTCACAAGTCTTGGGTCAACCCGTGATACTGTTTTCAGGCACTTTCCAAAGTCCCCAACTTCAGAGCAATAACATCAGAAAGTCTCCTTCCTGACAAATCACCTGTGGTGAGATTCCAACCCAGGTCTCCTGGTCAGAAAGCGAACGTACTAACCACTCAGGGACACACACACACACACACACACACACACACACACACACATATATATATATATATATATATATATATATATATATATATATATACAGAAAAATATATACGGAAAAAAAACAAAAAAAAACAAACAAAATCATATATACAATTATGCTGTTTTAATGTTAATATATCCAACAGATAACTGAAAGTTTTATAAGATCAGTTATCTGTTGGATAAGTCTTGTTCTTAAGTACATCGTCTTTGTTATGTTGTATTGATAATGTTATAATTTATGAATATGTCCTGAAGATGGTTTATTAGACCGAAACGTCCGACGTTGACATATTAACATTAAAACTGCATAATTGTATATAAGGATTTTTGTTTGTTTTTTTTTCCGTATATATTTTTCTTCATACTGTCGGATCTATATCCATATATTTGCTTACATATATATATATATATATATATATATATATATATATATATATATATATAATACAATAATAACGCTAGCGATTTATTCAACGTATATCAAGGTGAATAAAATGTCTGTTAATAAAGTGCACGATGACGTGTTTTTTTGTGAACCGAAACTATATCACATGAGTTGTTGACCGTAGGCTTTCAACTAAGAAAATTAATTCCCATTCACCTGGCATCTAATATGCATGAGCAATTCATATTTATGAGAAGCCATTTAAGCGGTCGCGGTGATTCACCATTTGTCGCAGCAACAATATTATAAAGTCTGTGCATTTAAATGAAGATAAAATACGGTGGTGCTACCTACCATTACCCTTGCATATTGCTCCCACATGAACTTTAGGAGATAAGTAAACTGAACGTAGAACAAGCTGTGCTAGACGTAGTTTCACATAAATCCGCAAGTTGCTACAAAACAAAAATATGTTCTTAACTAGCCTCGTTAGCCCGAGACTTTTATATAGATATAATGCACATCTCTAACAACTTTCTCAGATCCATGACTAAAAATGGTTTCGAGTAAATTAAATCTGTAGTTCTTATGGGTGGCCGTGCCTTTTGGACTGGCACTACAAAATCACAAATAACGAACTGTGCCAAATAGCAGAAATTCTATATTTTGAGGACATTCAACAATTAAAATGGATATCACATATAACACAAAGAGAAAATAATGACATAATCGAGAGTTTGACTTTCTCCACTACGCCAAAAGAAGGAAGTTACCATCCATACTGGAAAGAGCCATAACAGTTACCTATTTTTTCTGAAAAATAATTTTAATAGAAATATTTTATAAAATTTAAACCAACAGTAGCTCGGTCAATAATTGCCGAACGTTTCCTTATAAGGAATCGGCTCATATTAAGATTACCATTACCAATGTAATTTTAGTGTATGACCCGTTAAATAATCAGTTCCCAGAAACGGCAGGATTTTGACAAATATATTAATCTTTTCATCACAACTTCCATGGGGTTGTGAAGTGCGACTGAATTTTCTGAATCTTACTAGGTTTATTTTTGGTTCAAATCCTACCGATACTTTTCTTATAAGCATTTTGTAGATTCTGATTAGTATTTCTCAATCGAACCTCCTTCTGTCACATTTGAAAGATAAGAAAGAAATTGACAAGCGTCATGAAAATCGTTCTGCTCCTAACAACCAAATCGAAAAAAAAAAAAATACAACCTTTTTCCTCACACCAGGTTATTCTTGATCGTCGGATCAACAATTCACCGAAAGATAGCTGTGGTTTGAAGATTTTTTCCTCGCTTCCGCACAATTTTCAGCCAAAAAAAAGTTATTTTATGCAAGTTGTATCCATTCTGTCTACCAATTTCAAATGAAAACACCAAATCTTTTCAGCTTCCGAGACTTTGAAATCATGATTATGTAGAAAATGCAAATTCTAAAATCGTCAGCTGCGTTCAAAGTTGCTAATTTTCAAACTGACAAAAATCGAAGTCCATATCTTATGTTGGTATTTCTTGAAAAAAATCTTTGGAATAAATTTATTGGTGACATTTTTCTTTCATCGCCAAAAGCTAAAACAAGCTGTGATATATCTTTAAGATTGAATCTAGAACAAAGAATGACTTGTCTCAAAATGTAATTTTGTCTATGTATAGTACATATAATATCAAACAGAAAAAACTGGACAAGAAAGAAATTCAGAAACTTAGCTCAAGGCGTTACCCTCGAGAGCTAATGTCAACAGACAATATATCAAAAGAAAAGAAGGCGGAATATACATACTCAGCATCAAGAATAACAATCAGGCAACAAAGTACTCGATGTATACACAAGATATAGCAAGAAAAAACAACAGCCAAAAATGGCAATAAATATGAACAAGACCCGACAAAATTCACGAAATCTAAAAGAATCTATGGGTACTTAATAAGAAAAGTTGATGAAATGGTAGATAAATCGATATATAGATGACTACACTAGTGAAAGCTTAAGAGATAACATAATAAATGAGGTCAAAAATAGTGCCAAAGAATAAATTATGTAAAGCCAAGATAGATAAACCACAGGAGATAGAAAATGGAGGTTATGTGTTAAGAAGGATGAAGGAATCAACAACATAAGCAAATTAGTTCAGAAACTATAAAAGAAGTGGCATGCTTGGATGGGAAAGGTGGCCAACTGGAAACAGTGCTAATAAATGCATTCCAATCAGATGTGGATAGTGGTATATGCACAGACTTCTGACCTGAGAGAATAAAGCTCATAAAATCCTCTGTGATTTTGAGATTCCAACTGATCAAGTCGGAAGATTGATTTTGCGAGCAGCAGAAGAAAAACGTGGAGGACCGTAGATTCCGTTCTTCAGTCCAATCAAAGAACAGATCCGAAAAAGGGACAAATATTTAGACTTTGCTAGGGAATGAAGGAGATGTAGAACATGAAGGTGGGTGACATTACTGGAATGGGAACGGTCCTAAAAAGGAAATATGATAGAAAAAGTGAAAACCAAGGAAAGAATTGTATTCATTCAGATGATAACATTATTGAAAACCAAAATATTCAGTGTTGGAATATTCAGGTGACTTGCTATCACTTAACCTCTGGTATAAAGTAACCGTTACTTTTGGTGTGAATAATAATAATAATAATAATAATAATTTCAACTACATAAGTAAGTGAAATAAGTTTTAAAGGAGGCCAAGATAGGCATGATTGGGCAGGAAAGGCAATTCACTTTGAATTGTGCAAAGTAATAAGATTTGACAATAACCAACATTATAGACAGAAATCAGAAGCTGGGTTGGAGAATAATACAAAATACTTCCATTTATCTTTGATATTCAATTTCAAACTGCTTGAAGCCAGCGAATCAGATGTTGAACTTGTAATCAAGTAAATTTGTCAAATAAGGATTTCTTGTTCCAGCAGAGCATAAAATGAAATCCTTACAAATATCTCGACAACTTTGAGAAAGGATTGAAATAAAACTAGAAACAATTCTGAAACAAGATCTTCGTAACAAAATCTAAAGCAAGAACAATACAACTTTCTATTAGAATACGAGTCAGTATAAAGATAGTTTCTTTCTACAGACATTATTGCATTATGTGTCATCTCTGTCTTCTAAGTGGCCTCTTGGCAATTTCTCAGTCGGGACTCTAACGCTGCAGCACAGGCAGAATCGACAACAAATAATTTCCTTCATGTTTATTTTATTATTTGCTTTGCTTCAAAGGTGACCTAGCAGTAAGCATAAGTTTAAGGAAGAGAAAGAAAGAAAGAAAGAAAGAAAGAAAGAAAGAAAGAAAGAAAGTGATAGAATAGAAAAACGGTTGTGAACGTGTCGGTCAGATACCTATAATCCTAAATTGGTGCTTTGTTTCTCGACTGAAAACACAGCACACCAAGGAATCTTGTGTGGCAAGCATTCATAATTCTTCATTGTTGCCACAGAAGTTACTGTTTTCGTTTGCTATATTGAACCTTAAACAAAGACAATCCATTACCCTCAGAATTTCACGCCTTAGGAGTTCTAACCACTCCCCCTTGTTTTGGATAGTCCTAACTATATTATGGTAGGTTTGCAATTTTTGTCAAGCCTACGCCTTCTGTCACAATATAAAGCGGAACATATTCAAAAATGGAATATCAACTGCACATACCTCAGATAAATTATTTATTCTCTATATCTTTTGTGGATTTTTCTCATTAGCTGCTTTGAAAAACAAGCGTGAAACACAAAAAGAGGCAATTTGAATAACAAAAGAAGATCAGAAAAATTTGCTCATATTTTATCAATCTGAACTAAAGTTTAAGAAGCGAAAAAATATATTATTGAATGATATCTCGTGATTGTTATCAGTGAGAATCTAACAAAGGAAGCAAATGGCACCGATGAACACATAAGTGAAGATTATTTTTCAAGGATCTGAGCAATTCCAGATTCCAGTGAGTATAAAAGCAAAATATTTCACCGTCACAAGTAAAGATAGGGAAGTTGAGAATGAGATGCGTGTGAAAAGGCGAGGTGTCTAAAATAGGATAAAAGTTGTAGATTTTACTCATATATGGATATATGGGACATGTCAACTGCATAAAAGAAATGTGCAAATCTTTTGACGTTATCAATAATAAGTGTCTTGAATCTCGATGTCAACATTCGGATGGCATATACCTCTTAATTCTTGGTCGGACAGAAAAGTTTTCAGTAACCCTTTTCTATCTATCTATCTATCTATCTATCTATCTATCTATCTATCTATCTATCTCAACTTGTTCATATCTATCTATCTGTATGTCTCTCTAGTCGTGCTTATATACTGAGTTAGAAATCAGAGTGCATATTAAGGCGTTTAAGAAAATTAATATATTAATATACGTAAACAAATGTTTCCCGATTTTAAGTAAATTGAAGTATAAAAACTATATTTCTCCAAACGTCTGATAACGAAGCAAAATGAAATTCTTAATACTTTTAAAAGGACAAAAAAATTATTTACGGTCCTGAGCAAACGATTTAGCCTCATAGTGTCATGTATATTAAAAATGAAACGTTGATAAACTAAAGATTAATAAACATTAATATTGCCTATTTCTTTCTTTCTTTCTTTCTTTCTTTCTTTCTTTCTTTCTTTCTAAGACTGTTCATTATCTATCTATCTATCTATCTATCTATCTATCTATCTATCTATCTGTCTGTCTCAGCCAGTTCATCTATCTATCTATCTATCTATCTATCTATCTATCTATCTATCTATCTATCTATCTATCTATCTATTTCAGCCAGTTAATCTATCTATCTATCTATCTATCTATCTATCTCAGCCATTTCATCTATCTATCTATCTATCTATCTATCTATCTATCTATCTATCTATCTATCTATCTATCTCAGCCAGTTAATCTATCTATCTCAGCCATTTAATCTATCTATCTATCTATCTATCTATCTATCTATCTAGTTGTGCTTATATACTGAGTAAGATATCAGTGTGTATATTAATGCTTTTAAGAAAATATGTAATAATTAACAGATATTGAATATGTAATAAGTAACATATATTACACGAACTACAACAATTCAAAGGGAAAATGCTTTAGAGACTTCTCTAAAAATGTTTTTCGATACTTAAAATAGCTTAGATAAAAATAGTTAAGCATCGTTTAGAAGCAAATTCATATTCAATTCAGTTTACATATTTTATTGCTAAATGTTATCAAATTGCTAAATGTTTCAAATCGTCGTAAACTTGTTTCTCTTTTTGAGGTAGATAAAACGCAAGTGAAAATAAACTTGTCTCGCCCTTCAGATCCTGTCTCTTGCTCGTCCGTGCGAATATTTAATCCCCTCGGCTGATTGATGTGATGATCGCTTCGATTCAAACCTTGCCTTTCTCCCACGTTGCAGTTTTGATCATAACACTGGCAAAGATCGAATCGTCTTTGGGAATCGTCGCAGAATAAAGATGCAAGTGATAAGAAAATAATAACTTTAGTGAAGATAAATGCTTTTATATACGTTATTTTGTATAGTGCTGGGTTAGTCTTGACGTTAGAATTTATCAGTTTATCATGCAGAAAATTATCGATCCAACTCGCTTCGTAAGTTGAACGTGACACTTCGGCTAGTTTGGTTAAGTCTGGCACAAGGCTTATGTAGGAGGTTCTCTTCAGGCAGACAGTCACGTGATATCATTTGTTTCGCTAAATTTGTCGCCTCCTTCGATATGTCCAATCCTTGCGGTTAATCGATGAGATGATCGCTTCGGTCTAAACCTTGCCTTTCTCCGACGTTGTGTTTAGTTTCGATCATAAGGCTGGCAAAGATCGAATCGTCGTCGGGAATCGTCCTATTGGGTTGGTCCAAGCAGAATAAAGATGCAAATGATAAGAAAATAATAACTTGAATGAAGATAAATGCTTTTATATACGTTATTTTGTATAGTGCTGGGTTAGTCTTGACGTTAGAATTTATCAGTTTATCATGTAGAAAATTGAACCTGACACTTCGGCTGGTTTGAGTAAGTGTGACAGAAGGCTTATGTTGGAGGTCCTCTTCAGACAGGAAGTCACTGGAGGTCATCTCTCGTCCGGCGTCTGGAATAACTCCTGCTCGCCGCTTCGATCCCTTGTATTTATTGACATTCACCTAAAACCGGCGTGGGGTATGATGCAGTTAGAGGATTTGGGTGATTTCTCTATCTTCCAACAAGAGCCCTTTTGTTGTCTGGCTCTTGAAAATTAATTACATTTCCAAATTGGGAGATGCCCCTTTTCTATGGGTAGTGGTCACAGGTATCGATCCGCTCCGATAATCTTTTCCTTCTCTTATTGGCATCTCACATCAATACTTGAAAATAACTTCTACCTAAGCATATAAATCTATAGAGAGCATCAAACAGTGTTCTGAAGGCCGATGTTTTTCAGGCAGTATCAGATCAGTCAGTTATGTACTATGCGTGATACACGCTTTCGATACATGACTGACGAGGCAGATTTTTTTTTCCTGTAGTAGGTTGCGGTAGACCAGTTGCTATCTAAGACTATAGAACTCGGTTTGTCCTGCTATTTACCCCATAGCTGGGGGGAGAAGAAGAACAGTCATATATTTCCCAAGAGTATTTGTGCGTAAGTGAATATCAGTCAGTTATGTGTCATGCGTGATACACTAATGAGCCAGATGTTTCTCGCAATAGGTTGCCATTTCTTTCTACGGCAGACCAGTTGCTATCCAAAGCTATAGGACATATTTACCCATAACTGGAGGGAGAAGAAGAGGATTCCAGTTGCTAACTGCAAATTATCAACAACAAGAAAGAAAATTGAAACAACCAGTGAAATTCGAAATTGACAAAGATTATGGACCTAGAGATTATCAAATGTTTTCTACGACGAATTAGTTTATTTGGTCTGATTTCGCGAAAGAAATGAAATCCAGAAATGCATAAAATTCAGACTATTGTCCCCATCTTTGTCGCCATATTTATTACAACGTTTCGGCCGTTGTACGCTGCGGCCTTCTTCAGGTCACTGAGGTAGACCATGTTTAATGGATGTCAGTTATCAGTTACCTCCTGTTAATTTCCCTCTGAAAGCTCTCCACTGCCTTAACCGGGTATTGAACTCACCCTCTTTGGGGTCCTGTCACTGGATCTAACCAACGCCTTTATCCACTGTGCCATGTGTCCTTGAGGACATCTGTGTATAAATTTCTGGGTATTATAAACCTAATGTCTTCAGCAACAATTTTTTACGTTAAGGGGGCGGCCTGTCTCCCCTTTGATTTTTTTCCGCAGCTGCACGGGATAGCGTACACACAGTCTTTAGTCATGTTCTCCTCTATGGGGGGTCTTACTCGAGAGAGATATCTGTGAAGTGTTGTCACGCTTTTGAAGGTTAACCTGATGCCATATGGACCGCAGATCCTTTGTATTTTCTCTGATAACCCCTTCACATAAGGCAGGCAGACTGTTTTCTAAGTGTTGTTCTCCTCCTCCTCTTGTACCCGCCTGTCCCAGTTTTTTGAGGCTGCTGCCATGTACCCAGGGTAGTTGCTACGTTGTAGGGTTACTACTTATACTGACCAATTCTTTATTTAATGTCTCTGGGTCGCCACTTATGACTTTTGCTCGGTGTTGCCAGCAGCACACGATCCCGTTTTTATGCTGTATGGATGGTGGGAGTTGAAATTGAGGTACTGTCCAGTGAATGTCGGTTTACGGTATACAGATGTCTTGAACCCATGCTCTGTTCGAGATATTAGAACATCCAGGAATGGGAGTGAGTTGTTACTCTCTTTTTCCGTCGTGAACTGTATCGAAGGTCTTATTGAGTTCACATGGTCCAGTAGAACTTGAACCTCTTCCTGGTGTGGCCGGAGTATGAAGAAGTGAGCGAAATAAAAGGTTCAGTTCGACATTCCAGCCACCTGAAGAAGACCGGAACGTACAACGGCTGAAACGTTGTAATAAATATGGCGACAAAGATGAGGACAATAGTCCGAATAATGTAAATAGTGTCCATAATACCCCATCTCAGAAATATAGACAGATGCACAAAATTTGTTTATTTTCCAAAAGTAGATGAGTTGTCTCAGAAGAAAAGATTATTTTCTCAAACAAATGTCTAATTGTTCTTTTTCCAAGAACAATATGTAAGAAGATTTAAATTCAAGATGTAGCGAAACTGTAAAAAGGTCAGCGGAAAATAAAAGATGAGAACAATCGGAGGAGATTGAAAATGAGATATCATTTTATGTAAAGGAAATGTAAATTCGAAAGAACATCTATCTCCCATCGATTAAGAAATATATCATTTATAGCTAAATTTAGACATTTTCTATGCTACATACAGCTATAATTCCTTTCAACAGAAAGGAATTAGGACACTCTCCTAACTTAAATATTATATTAAATTATTACATTGTACGGGGGTATCAAATTTTGTCCATTTTCAAAAGATGTCGCTTCTAATTCCATTTGAAGTTTTCTTTGAACAGTGAAATGTCAGTTTACCTGGACAGAAACAATGCACTTATTAATAAGAAGATGCATATAAATTTTTACAGCTGAAAAATCTCTCCTTCACGGTCAACCTAGGAACTTTTCAGCCCGCCTTCGTACCAAAGAGAAAACGAAATTTCATCGTTCCTTTATTGTAAATTTATATTCAACACTAATAATTATCACTGTTTTAACTAATAAACACGCTAGGTATAATGTGTAATATCTATTGAAAAATAAATTCTGAATATATATATATATATATATATATATACACACGCACTCTCTCTCTCTCTCTCACACACACACACACACACACACACATATATATATATATATATATATATATATATATATATATATGTATATAATAGCTGGCCAGTCTTTTTATTTCATGAACCCCTAACATCTGGTCCGTGAAGTCTGCTGATTGTAATCTCATGTGTGGTGCGCGGTTGAAAAAGACACCAATTGCACTGCCTGTAACACCAAGGCCCCATCTAATCGACAGGATTACGGAGAGGCGTTTGACTCTCCCCTTAGAGGTACCATGAAGGCCGTACGTGCCATGTTTCAGAGTTGGATCGAGGCAGTCGTAGATACTGAGGGTGGCTTCTTTTTGGGGCTTAGATATTCACTTAGTTGCCCTAAAAAACTCTCAAATTTAGCCCAAACACCCTGGGTGTAGCATTTTTCCTCTGTCTTTTAAGGTAGATTAATGATTTCATCCTCCTAGAATGTGGCATTATTCTGTGTGATATGCATTTCTAATTGGTTTCTACAAACTTCCAGAGAATTCACATTAAGAGAATTTTGTAAGGATTGAAACAAGTGGGGATCCAATGCATTTTAAACATTTGCTTTTGGCTCAGCCTGAAAAATCATTTCCCACTTAGTGAACAATACATTCAGTTCACTGTTGATTTAATTTTCTTTCCGTGTGAGAAAAATCTTCTGTTTAATTAAAAAGGAAACAATTTAATCGCTTGTTGATTGTTGAACCTTTTAATCAAAGTGTCAATGAATCTTTATCTGCAGAACAAATTGTTCATTAAACCTATTTCATTCGATGAATAGATGCACTTTATTCGTGTATAATTGACTGATAACCCCATTCAAAACTTGTCTTATTTTCTCTTTCTTATCGCATCTTCCTTTTTCTTCTGTTTTAATTGGGATTCTGTCCTATTCATTTACAGGTCAGGCAATCGGATGAATCTTGGGCCTGCACTAAAAATATGCACATTTTTTTTTTTATTAATCTTCTTTGAAAAAGAATTAATTGAATTAATATTGTTTTTAAGACGAGCTTTAGTTTCTTTGAATCAATTTCCTTTAAGCAAAATCTATTTCGTGTCAGGACAAAACATATTTTCAGTTTTGATTTCCGTTCATTTTTTATGCAGAAGGATTTTTCTTCAAGTCTAGAATAGGAATCGTTCTATTTTATTTTCACAAACTTATAAAACAGAATGTATTTAGTTTGAAAGCTTTTAACAGCTTTTATAATAATTGGGTATAGATTGAGATTGAGAATGTTATTTCGCCAAGTGAATCTTATCTTTAAACAATCACTCATGATTACACAAAATAAAATTGGCTAATTACATTATCTAGAAGGCAATGATTTTTCTAACAAATCTTATTTATTATAAAACGCAGATTGTGTGTGTGTGTGTGTGTTTGTGTGTGTGTCTGTACGTTTATATATTGGATCGGATTTCCTACATTTTTCAACCAATTTCAACAAAACTTCACAGGACTGCGTAAAATTATCTTGCGGTGGTTCTGAAAGCACCAAAAATTGGAAAAACACAATTGTTTTTGCAAGAAATTAATTTGAAAACACAATAAAACATGATTCTGTCGCCAGAATGAAAGGGGCGACAAATCATATCGAGTTATACTTATAAAACCCAGGTTGTTTGTGTGTGTGTGTTCGTTTATATATGGGATCGGATTTCCTACATTTTTCAACCGATTTCAATAAAACTTCACTTTTTTCTTTGGCAGGTAGTGTTTCTTATTGTCTTGCACACTTTTTTCTTTATTTTTAGATTCAGAATGCTTTAAAATTCCATTTACAAGCCAATTGTTTATAATAAAATTCTATTCAATCGATAGACTCATAACGATTGAAAACAATGTTTTTGTTTGAGTTTGGGTTTTACCAATTCGTAAAAAAAAAACAAAAAAAACAAAACAAAACTAATTAAGACATGCGTGTCTGTCAACCATAAACAATAATCTTTGTCAATTTTATTTTTCAGTCTTTATGATGGTCGATATTTGATCTATCTCTTACTGTTACATCCCCGGGCAACGCCGGGCTCTATTGCTAGTGACCGAATAAAACTTTATCAAAGATTTTTAGAAACTGCTGTATCTCAAAGTACATACGGATGTTTTTCATAGCGCAGGTAACTGCGCCACAATTCTCGTGAATGCTATTTTGACATAGAAAAGCTTTTTGGCAAATATGGAGTCCCAAAAGGACGATTTTTTTCATGATACCGCTCCCGTTTTAACTGCATTCACTGTTCAATTTTGTTTTAAAAAGCGATTATTAGAATTATAATAAAACCTAAAAATATAATGGAAGTGAATTCATACACTTTTTTGTTCTTCCGAAATTACGAAAAATATTAAACTCTATTTATGTATTAGATTGTTTAATTACAAGAATAAATTTATATTTACAACATTCTAAAAACTCATACAATTGTTAAAAACTAAAGCATTGCAATATTTATCATTTACCAATTTCTAAAGAAAAAAATATTAAAAGAATTTTTATTTATAAATTTATAAATAATTGCTAAATTATTCAAATATGTAAACCAACTAAAAAGAAAATTTATTATTAAGTATTTTATAAAATCTGAACCAATTGGCGATGAACCGATGTCTTGACAACTATTCCAATAAATAATATAATAAATAGTATAAATAAACAACCTAATATATAGGTCGGCAAACTTTTGCTGAGAATGTGCCGACGTAGGGCTTTAAAATCATTCATTGTGCTAATAGTATACGTATTTTTATACAAGTCAAGGTCAATATACCTGCTCTACAATATATTTTGTATCGTAATATATAGCATATATACTTTAGTATATATTAAAATTGAAACAGCTAAATATCTTCTTTGCATTGTAGTATTTATTGGTTCGGACTTCGTGATGTCATTTGCGGCTGCGTGCCATTGGAAATTGCTTCCCACCCCTGATCTAATAAATAGTTTTTATTATTTTTGTTGGCGATTCTCATGAACGAAGAAAATTTATAAATTTGTTTTCATGTTTAGGTTTTATGACAATCGCTTTTTAAAACATTGCCGAAAAAAAAATAGCGGTGTCATGGGAATAAACGTCTTTTTGATACTTCGTCTTAATGCAGGCACGAGTGTCCATGTTTGCCAACTTTTTACTGTTCCGTTGTTTATTCGATGAGATATTTAATCGTATACCAAACAGCGTTACTTAAATCCATTTTGATATCAAGAGTAAGCAAAAGACAAATGAATCAGAAAGCTGGAACCAAGAAATATTTGAATAAAAAGTATTTAAAAGTTAGGAATCTAAACATAATATGACATGTGTTTCGAGCAAATTACAAGAGAAAAGTGAATTTGGTCCATTAAAAAAATGTTTTTGTTTACCAACTCGAATGGGTTTGTTTAAAACAGGTAATACGAGAGACGTTCATTTTCCATCACATACAGTTATCTGTAACAATTCTTGCTGATTATTCTTTCTGTAAACGGAAACAAAACATTGTGGCTTCTGCATTCGTATCCACTCTACGATTACAAAAGCCATGGGGATGATGTTTTGTTTCATATCGCATGTCTACGCCTTCTTCTGTGTACAGTTATCTGTGACAATTCTTTGATCTTTCTACCTTTAAACGGAAACAATGTTTTCTTGGTCTCAGCCTTCTGTTTCATTTGTCTTTTTCCTACTCTTGGGAACAGCGGTTAGATTATTGAAATGAATTTAAGTAATGGTTTTTGGTATATGTTTAAATATCTCATCAAATAAACAACAGAACAGTAAAAAGTTGGCAAAAATGGACACTTTCCAATGGCACGCAGCCGCAAATGACAGCACAAATCCGAACTAATAACTACTACAACGCAAAGATGATATTTACCTATTTCAATTTTAATATATACTAAAGTATATATACTATATACTACTATATAAAATGTATTGTAGAACAGGTATATTGACCTTGACTTGCATAAAGATACGTATACTGTTGGCACACTGAATGATTTTAAAACCCTAAGTCGGCACATAGTTAGCAAAAGGTTACAGACCCCTGGTTTAAACCATCCACACGAGAACATTATTAAAACAGCAAGAATACTAAAAAGATATGGTTTCTTCTAAAACTGACCGTATGAGAAAACTGTCCTTGATTTTAAAGAGATTCATTATATAAATCAAATTTGGTGCTTACTGATATAAGTCTTGTATTCAGGAAAACTAACAATACTGATCCTTGCTTTCTGTGAATCATATTTGCCGAATCAGAATCGAATTAGGGATGAGATATGCACAGCATCATCCTCACTCACACTTACGGCCTTTGTGAAAAACAACAATACTACTCCCACTTTTTGGTTCCGTTAATAACTAACAGATATCACTTGATTATTGGCTTATTTTAATCGTAAAAGGATCTAAGATAGCAATGGAGAATCATTTATATCAGGGGTCACAAGTGGCATGCAAGCAATTTCCAATGACACTCAAACGCAAATGACATCACGAAGTCCGAACCAATAAATACTACAACGCAAAGATATTTAGCTGTTTCAATTTTAATATATACTAAAGTATATATACTATATACTACTATATAAAATGTATTGTAGTACAGGTATATTGAACTTGAATTGCATAAACATACGTAAGCTGTTGGCACGCTGAATGATTCTAAAGCCCTAAGTCGGCACATTCTCAGCAAAAGTTTGCCGACCCCTGTATTAGGTTGTTTATTTATACTATTACTATGGTACCGTCAACTTGGAAATCCGCACACAGATTGCCACAGCGATTGTCAATTTGATAAGAATGTGGAGGAGGAAAATCAGCTTTCAAACGAAGTACAGATTGTGCAAATCGCTGTTAGTCTCTATTCTTCTATAGAAACGTGGACATTGTTGGCAGAAACAGAGAGAAGGATCCAAGCGTTTGAGAACAAATGCATGAGAAAACTTTTTGGAATTTTCTGTTGGGAATAAAAAAAAAATGAGTTTGTACAGAAAAGGGTTGAAAGTTTTGTGGGAAACCAGGAACCTTTTCTCGGCACTGTCAAACAGGGAAAAATGGCGTGGCTTGAACACATTATAAGGCACGACAGCCTGTGCAAGACATCATACAAAGCACCGTTGGAGATGGACGTAGAAGACGACGCCAATGCAAATACTGGTTGGACAATGTCAAACAATGAACAGGTAGGAGAATTCCTGATGGCTGCCGTTTATAGTCTGTTGCCGGTACCATTTTTAGACAAGATTGCCCCAAAACAATCTTTAGACAAGATTGAAACAAGTTTACTTATATAGACAGACATCTTATAGCCACATATTCTTCTATCCATAAGTTTAAACTCGACTAATAGACTCCCATGGCCGTATACGAAATAAACGTTGTCTGGAGGTCACTGGTTCCAAACATACGCTTCTGATAATCTGGATATCTAAAATAAACCCGATAATGTCAGTAATGAAAAATTAACAGCACTCGTTGGGGCCCATCAATAAACAGACTCTTGTATGTACGGAACAAAGCTTAGATAAAACAATCTAAATAAATTGCATGCAGATCGACAGAGTGAGGAAAATGCCGAATTATGATGATCAGCTGCTTTTAGGGTTTCATCAATTCTTGTTTGAGAGTATGCATGGGAATGCTTGCGCCGCTGGTAGCCATTTTAGTCCACATGGCTCAACGCTCGGGTATGTAAATAGTGATAGCCATTGAACTCACACTAGTCAAAATAAATCGAATGATATCATAGACATCATCTATAAACCCACCCTGTAAATCAATGGCGTGTAAAATACTTTTATGTGTTATATTCCTTGCTAATAGGAATATATACTTGAAAAACACGGTAGATAAAATAAGTAAAGTTTTGATGTAAAAACCAGTACAATAAGAATAAAGGTAACAGTCATGCACAAGGTCGTCGCAAGTCAATCCAGTAGTGAGTGCTACTATTGGAAGATTGGTAGTTCTCACATAAATCTGAGTCGTACTCAAACAGATGCCAGCTACACGTACTCAAACAGATGCCAGCAGTCGCATGTGGCACAAGGCTGAATTTAATGTGGGGTTCCCGAGCCCGTAGGCTCGTACAAAAATCCCTGTAGACCGTGCATAAACGGGATCGGGTCTGTCTACATCGTCCGATTTCCTCTCTGCCCGAAGGCAGAGAGTTCGACTAGTACAGCGGGAAAACATTCTAGCTAGCGTATTTACTAACCTCCCCACGCGATCAGATGTGGCACAAGGCAACCGACTCCGTAGCCTCAGCCAAAAATTCCTGTAGAAACCGTGGAAAACGGGGTCGGGTAGCTGTTTTCCGAGACTAGTCTCTGCCCTTCGGCATAGCCTAGTCTGTGGATCCTCTCTGCTTGGAGGCAGAGAATTTGACCAGCACAGCTGAAATGATTCTAGATAGACAATATCTACTAGCCCCACCAACAAGGGTAGATGTGTCGCAAGGCCAAGTTTAATGTAGAACATTCGAGACCGTAAGCTCGGCAAAAAACTCCCCGTAGAATTCGCCTAAACGGGTTCGGTTCTGTCTACCTCCCCGAACGAGACTCTGCCCTTCGGGATAGACTCGTCCGGGTTCCTCTCTGACCGAAGGCAAAGAGTTCGGCAGCACAACTGGAACAGATCTTAGCAGGACGGTATCTAGCAACTGCTCTACACAGTCGCTTGTGGCTCAAGGCTGAATTTAATGTGGGGTTCCCGAGCCCCTAAGCTCGTCAAAAAATCCCCGTAGACCCTGCATAAACGGGATCGGGTCGGTTTACCTCCCCGGACGAGAGTCTGCCTTTCGGCATAGCCTCGTCCGGGTTCCTCTTCGCTAGAAGGCAGAGAGTTCGACTGTTTAGCTGGAACAGATCGCAGCTAATATATTTAGCTCCCCCCCCACGAGGGTGGTATGAGGCACAAGGCTGGGTTTAACGTGGGATCTAAGAGCCCGTAGGCGCGGCCAAAAATATTCCCTATTTGAACACGTATAAAGGGGTTCCTCTCTACTCAGAGGCAGAGAATTCGACTGTTCAGCTGTAACAGGTCGCAGCTGTTCTCTGTAGTCTGTTGACTGACAGATACTTATAGTTCGTTACTACCTATAGTGTAGTCACTCATGGGGGAAGGGGGTGACAGGTTATTCCATAACATCAATATTCTAGAACCCGATCTTAGTCTTAGAGTTTAGGAATATTATATCCATAGTGTCATGTCTTTGATATAGCTGGGGATATTGACTATATCATTATGATAGTTATTATTATTATTATTATTTAATAAACTTCCTGTTATTATTTATATTATTCCAATAGTCTCCACTGAGCATTGTTCCACGGGACAATATTCTAGTTGGTTCGCGAATTTGATGATATATTAATTGAGAATTGGGCGAACAATAACTGAGCAATACAAAAATAAGAACTAGACGAGATATCCTTGGGTATAAGCAGCGGAATGAGAACAATCTCCCTCCATAGATTAAATAAAGGTTTCCGATTAAATTTCCCTGTTGGATCGGCATACACCTGAAAAGCAGAAATAATAATAATATCATGTTATATTCTCGCATATACACTCTGCCATTAAAGCACATGAATAAGAGAAAAGCCAAAAAACATCCTCAGCCACAAACTCGTTACCATCATCTTAGCGGAAAAAAAGAATTGCATAAAGCATATGCAATAAAAAAAATCTTTATCATGTCCAGCGATCAAAGAATTGATGATGCACTGGGATCATAAACGTCTCCTGGATTTTAAATTTAAGCCAGTTAAATATATATATATATATATATATATATATATATGGCCTGACGATTGCATCTAGCATGAAACAGACTGTCGCCTCTAAGTGTTGACTTCTATGTTAACTTTTATATATATATATATATATATGTGTGTGTGTGTGTGTGTGTGTGTATAAATTATTAGGAGGATTTGAAAAGATCTAGACGAGTGGACATTCAGGACCTTAAGGCGGTCATCTCTATATAAGCCTATATCTTCTATATTGGTATCTCTATGTTGGTATCAAAGTGGGCACTAAAGTTATATAAAATGAACAGACCAACAACATCGGAAAACTCAACAGAGTCTAGCGATCCCATTGCAATATGAAATTGGTCAACTGCATTATTTTTTTATCGATAAGGACAAATTTTCTAGAGTTCATAATATATATATATATATATATATATATATATATATATATATATATATATATATATATTTTAAGTAATTCATCGAGTCTTGAAGAATCCTCAGCAGAATGCAGAAAGCATTGCACGGACGTTTCGTCTTATATCTGGGACTCATCAGCAGTGCGCGTCTACTACCGAAAATTGAACCCGGACCGTTACGATACGACGCAATAGTGATACCAACTGGACCAACGGGCCTCGGTGACGAAGAGGGCTTGGAGATGGAAGAAGTGGTTCGTAGGGGCACAGTCCGTTGGGCTAGGGAAATTCAGATGAGTTACACCACAGAATTTGTGAGTAGCGGCGCTATAAAGAGTCTTTTCAGTTATTTCTGAGGCCAGTTGGTACAGTTGGTATGATGCATGCGTCGTATCGTAACGCTTCTATATAAGTTTCGTTACAAATTACTGAAAAGGTAATGCGACTAATATTTTTTATTTAATTTTTCTTACAATTGTTTTCTTTTATGGACATAAAATATGTAGAAATTATTCAAATTTTCTGTATAACTGAGTTGCTTTCAGCTATTCTTTCAGCCATTATCAATGTTTATTTTATTTTTACTTTTAATCAAATGCGTGTATATTTTTTATGTATGTATCTTGAGTTATAGGAATGTTCTTATTTTCCAAACAAGGTCAACAAATTTTGGCTTAAATTGTACGAACATAAGAATAATTAAATAAAAAACTTAACCTCATTACCTTGTCAATCCTTTTCAGCGAAATTTATAGAAAAGAGCGATTCCAGCCGCCCAAAGCCTTTTCACTTAAACATTTCATGTTTTATTATTGAATTTATATATATATATATATATATATATATATATATATATATATATATATATATAAAAGGTTTAAATACTAATATTCCATGGTTATAATTTATCACATCCAATTCATCAGACCTACTTATTCAAAATTCTTTTGTATTTGTAGGTTTGATGAATTGGATCGTGATTACGATTCCAACGTAATAAATTATAACCACGGAATATTAGTGTTTGAGTCTTTTTCTATTACATTCTTACTCTGTCCTGGACATTGAGTTCTACCTGGATTCTATCCTCTTGGAACTATATATATATATATATATATATATATATATATATATATATATTGACCACTAATATTATCTATCTATCTATCTACATATATATATATATATATATAAGTGGCGAAGAGGGGTTTGATCCAGGAAATGCAGTCAGAATATACTGTCATATACGGCCTACCGTATATGACAGTATGACAGTATATATATATATATATATATATATATATATATATATATATATATATATATATATATATATATATTCAGTTGTATGGATATGAGTTTGCGACCCTGGGACCGTGGATTTCAATCATCCGACAAACTGTTTTATTTTTTTTAAATTGGATATATTTATGCTTGTTTGACGATGTTTGGTGGGGGTGGGGGAATCAACTTCTGTTTTTGTTTGGTGTGACATTCTCATAGGCATAGACACACATGCATATAGGCGTACGGATTTTAGTTCCCACAAACACATCCATATAAACAGTACTAGGTTAGGTTCAGGTACACATCCATCCGTTCGTAGTTTTAATTATATTGCGATAGATCCAATTTAAAAACAAATAAACCAGTTTGATGATCGCATAAGCCAGGGTCCCAAACTCAGATCCATACAACTATCACTGATATTGAGCGCTTTCCACTGAGTACTGCATATATAAAAATATATATATGAAGAAATATAGTTTTAAAGGGTGCTATATTTATGGGATAAAGTGCTCAATATCAAATAATAGAGTGTATGTAAATATAAAAGTGAACATTGAAGTCAACACTCAGAGGCAACAGGCTGTTTCATGCTAGGCGTAATCGTCAGGTCGCGAATGTTCATTTTTTTCATCGATTATTTATATATATGGGTCAGTGGTGCATTGTGGGTAATCCATTTCGCAGGAGTGACTTGTTTGTTTATTTATTTATTTTATTTTATTTTTTTTTTGGTTAATTTATTTGTTTTTCTTTTTAATTTTGTACTATTTATTCTTTTCGGTTTTTGATATTTTATTAATGTAATAAATAAGATTGGGGGGATTTGTTTAGGTCGCTTATTTAATATTTTTTTTATTCTGGGAAGATAATTAAAGGTATTTATTCGTTCAATATTTAGATTACTTGTCGTAGTCTGTTCTGTTATTTTGGCGTGGGGGACAGTTTTTTATTTATTTATTTATTTCGATTTATTATTTTTGCTTGTTTCTGCTTACTTGTGCTTGTTTTTATTAGTTCTAACGTTATTTTAGCGGGGACAATTTGTTAATTTGTACATTCATTTATTTATTTGCATTAATTTTTGTTACGTTTTTTTGGGTATATGACCTATATAACTAGTGAGCGAGTCAGAATGACTTATTTCCCTTTATAGTCGACCAATAGAAGGTTGACCAATCAGAAGCCGCACAACACTGTATTCGTCGTGTATAAAGGCGGCCATCTTTGTTTCTCCTATCGGAAGGACCAGAGGAAACTTGTCCGGCGAACATGACAGACGGAAGAACTACGATCTGCTACGATATCCACTGCTAACCTGAACTACGCTTTCCTACTGTCTCCGAAATATTCACTGCCAACCTCTGGATTCTATACTCGAGGACGACCGTCATGAAAATGTCTAACATTGGTTATGAGCCCAGATCACGATTTATTTTTGACGGGAATGAATCGAGATATGAATTGTGGGAGACGAAGTTTTTAGGCTACCTAAGAATACAAAAACTCCATGACATCATCTTTTGCAAATTCCGACAAAAATGGAGGAAAGCCAGACTATTTTGAAATGAATCAATATAATATTAACTGTTGTTATGCGGTACAAATGTATCTCAAAGAACTACCAAGAAGCCATACATTCTGTCAAGACCATAGCGACCATGCCTTCAAAAGATAAATGAAGAAATTTAAGCCTTCAAAAGACAAATGAAGAAATTTAATTAAAAAATAAAAGAAAAATGAAGAAATTTAATCTTTGGTATTGGGGGACACTTTTTGAATCAAAACGCCCCGGATGATGATAAATATCATCGGCAGCCGTACTGTAAGACGAACTGAGGATGGATCGTCAGTCTACAAGGTTCGTTTTATAGCTAACGGATTTTCATAGATATAAGGGGGGGGACGACTTATGTAGAAATCTTAAGTCTTAATTGATGATAGAAATATCATTGGCAGCCGTTGGGTTTACACTGTAAAGCGAACTGAGAATAGATCGCCAGTGTGCGATGTTCGTTTTTGTAGCTAACGGATTTTTTATAGATATATGGGGCAGATGACTTATGTAGAGACATTAAGTCTTAATTAGAGTCTTGATGCAAATGGATGCCCATTATGGTAAGGATATACATCATATGGATGTTAAAAGAGGCTTATCTCAGAATGCCACCATCGACTATGAAATATATATGGAACCACCAGGAGGCTTTGAAGAAAAGTAATAATCATGTATGGAAACTTAAAAAAAAAGTCACTATTTGGACTCAAAATGAGTGGAAAAACATGGAATAATTTAATCCATTGTTATTTAATGAGACAATAATTTCAATCTCCTCAAGTTGACCCATGTCTGTACACAGACATTTAACAATGAAATATTAGTAATTCTGGTTATTTGGGTCAAAAATATGTTAATTGCATCAAAGAGTGAGGCCGCGCTATTAAAAATCAAGAGTTGTCTTGAAATGAGTTTTAAAATGACCAATTTGGGTCGACTATCATGCTTTTCTTGGTATACAGTAAAAATTTAAAGGCAACACTATTTCAATGAATTAATCGAGATACATGGAAAGGCTTTTATCGAAATTTAACATGCAAAATTGCAAAACAAGAACAACTCCATGTGAAATGGACTTAAACACAATTATGAATAAGGAAGATGGTATAGCAGCGTGTGAAAATGAATACAGAACATTGATCGGAAGTATTATTTGCATGATGATATAAACTAGGCAAGATATCTGCTATACGGTTACTAAGTTGTCCCAAAACTTAAATAAACCGTGGACTGTACATTTTAACAATTTTTAAGCAAGTATTACGTTATCTGAAGTGGACTAACAGTCGATGCCTAGTATTTTTGACAATCCAATAAAGTATTAAAATTGGAAGGATTCTGTGATGCTGATTGGGCCAATTCACCAGACCATAAAAGTAAAACAGGCTATTGCTTTAAGCTAGCAGATGGTAACCCAATAATCAGCAGGAATTAAGAAACAGCGAAAGATTTCACTTTTTACTTGTGAAGCTGGATGTATTGAATTGTGAAAAGGAACACAAGAGGTTATTTTTCTTAAATTGCTAATAAAAGCAATTACAATACTGGCAATAACTGAACCGATAATTATTTACTCGGCGATCAGAGCAGTATTGCTTGGGCTAGAAATTCAATATTACATCAAAGATCAAAGCATATCGATATCAAATATCAATTTGCGAGGGACCAAGTACAAAAGAAAACAGTACAAATTGAATATGTTCAATCGGGAAGTGATATGGCGGATTTATTTGTAAAAACCGATTATGAAATTGAAACTACAGGCTTTTTGCTTCTGCAATGTTTGGTGCTGACTTCTTAGGTCTTTATTGGTCCTGGGCAAGACGTAAAACTGCATCCATTAAGGCCCTCATAGGTCCTGGGCAAGACGTAAAACTGCATCAAGTATAATTATTAAAATTAAATTGAGTTAATGTATCAAGCCCTGTTTCATCCTCAAACGAAAATTTAGGAATTACCAATCTTAAAATTTACGCATCTTTATAAGCATGTTCATTCGCAAAATTAATTACTATGGAAACGAATTATAACTTAAGCTCTACTTTTGTATGGAGCACTGTTTGTTAAAAATAAAAACAAAAATACTAAAGAAATCTGGATTATTTACCTAACGTGTTCTTTCCTATTTTTCTACATATCTGCACACACACACACACGCACACACACACACACACACACACACACACACACACACACACACACATATATATATATATATATATATATATTTGGTTGGATTGATGTGGGTTTCACACTTTTGCGATCGTCAAACAAACTGATTTTTTTTTTTAAAATTTGGGTTTATGTAGATTGCGTGTATTGGTGTTATTATGGGAGTGAGGAGGGAATCGTCGTCGTGATGTCATCGTGCTAACACAAACATAGAGATGCATGTCCGTACATCAGATAAGAGACGCAGGCACACATACACACTTGCTTGTCCGTCGGGACTCATACATATATAAACATATGTTGACAGTTTCGGATTTGACATATGTATGTATATGGGTGGTGTTGTGTATGCAAAAGCGTGAAACCCAGGGTCACAAACTCACATCAATCGAACCAAATATGTTAGCTCTGTCTCTGATATTGAGCGCTTTCTAATAAGTACCGCGCATATAATATATAAATAATTATATATATATATTTGTTTATATTTATATATATACATTTTCACACACACACACACACACACACACACACACACACACACATATATATATATATATATATATATATATATATATATATATAAAAAGTATGGCCTGACGATTGCCTATAACCATGAAAAATACTGCTGGCTCCGGGCGTTGAATTCAATATTCACTTTTATATTTACATACATTCTATCCCTGATACGCAGTAGTTTATCCAATAATATAGCATAACTTAAAACTATATTTTATCATATAAATTTTTCCTACGTTACTTACGAAGACTTTTTTCTCGACCTCATTACCTTGGCAAATTTTCTTCGCATTCAGAATAATACCTGTTTATACATCTGTCAATTTATTTATCCAACTGAATGTATTCTCTACCCAGCCGTATATTTTTCTCTCTCGTAGTCACTGGACGCAGATATGTTCTGGCAGGACCATTATGTCAGTAGTGTTTTATTTTTTAATTTAAAATTTCCAATGTGGGCTTGGCAAGACTCTCCCAAGTGAACGAAGAATGCATTTACATGGACATTTCAATCAGATCTTTGGAAACCAATTTTGAATTACTTCTGTAGACGGCATCCGTATAATTTGAATGCTATTATGATTTTTTTTTGTAATTGTTAAACTAAGATTTTTATCGAGGTTCTTTTTAATCCGTTTGACGTCTAAAGAAATATATATATATATATATATATATATATATATATATATATATACGTCTAAAGAATATGTATGTATATATATATATGTATATATATACATATTCTTTAGACGTATATATATATATATATATATATATATATATATATATAGAGAGAGAGAGAGAGAGATAGACAGATAAATAGATATGAAAGTGAACATTGAAGTCAATATTCAGAGGCGACAGAATGTTTCATGAATGAAACAGCCTGTCCCTTCTGAGTGTTGACTTTAATGTTCACTTTTATATTTGCATACGCTCTGTCTCTGATATTGAGCACTTTGTCTCATGAATATAGGATACGTTTAAATATATTTCTTATATATATATATATATATATATATATATATATATATATATATATATATATATATATATATATATATATATGTATTCAAGGACGTTTCGTTAAATAATAAAATGAATTATGTCTATTTATTTTAGTTTTAATCTTTTCAAGTCCACGAATTAATTTCTTGCTGGGTGTAGAAAATTGATCAAGAAAAATCTAAAATTCTCTTTCAAATCATTTTTTCAGTTTAGACAGAAATTAGTCGAAAATACATCAATGCTTCATCAAGATAACAATAAAAAAAAATGTTCCTTTGATTTAGGGTTCATACAGCAATTAAATTTGCTCAGATACAGGAAACGAAAGGATGTTTTTGTTCTTATCTTTCATGTCTCCATTTATCCCTTCATTTCTTCTTGTGTATTGTGTATTTGCCAATATGTATATATATATTATTTCTCTATATATACATTATTACAAGGAAATAGTATATATATATATATATATATATATATATATATATATATATATATACGCTCTGTATGGTGTGTCGAGTTAGTATGTGTGCGTGTGTATGCACATGCGTGTGGTTCGTCTTGTGTATTTGTTTTTGTCTGTATGTGTGTATATATTCATTATACATCTTATTCTTCGTAAGAAAATCTTTTTGAATTTTTTCTTTAATTAGTCTTGCAGTAACATAGCTCAATCGTTACGAAGGAATGATGCATTCCTATAATCATTTAAGTGAAAATTGTGTACCTTGAAAATCTGCATTCAAAATGCCAGATTTTCGTTCGCCGTCAATTTAGACCCCTGAAAAAAAATCTTTACCAAATTTAATCAACACTGAAATCAGAAATGGACTGCTGATGTTCGTTTTTTTTTTCGTGTCAGGAAAATGTTCCTTTTCATTAAAAAGAAAACATTTAATCGCTTTTTGATTGTTGTGCCTCAAAGAAATGGGAAACAGAATCTTCATTTGAGGAAGAAAAACGTTATTCATTAATCACATTTCATGAGATCAATAGAAGCCTTTTATTCGTTTATAATTCACAGATTACTTGTGTCAATGACATTATTTCTTTTAATTATTCCTTCCTGCTTCTTTTCCACATCATTTCTCTTTTCGATTGTGTTCCAAATTGATCCACATAAACTGGCGCGCACACACAAATACAAAAACATACAATCAAAAAGACAGAGAGTGAAATGGCACGGCCATTTTTTTTTTTTTTAATAGATTCACTTTGTGACCTGCTGCACTTATTGATTTATGATGCATATGGATATATTTCCGAGTCCCGCCCAGAGTTCTAATGTCAGAAATGGCATGATGAAATTTTACACTGAGCAATTTAAAACACACACACACACACACACACACACACACACACACACACACACACATATACACACATATACACACATATTTTACATAGATAAAACCCTTCATAAGGTGTGGGCTGTACTCGTGAGGACAATTTTTTGTATTTCTTTAAGGCATGGGCTACCGGGAATCCCTTCGATCAGTCTATTGGAATCTTTTCCAATCAATCCGAGGGCTCTAACTACAATAATTATTGTTGACATTCTCATGTGCCTCATTTTTGAGATTTCGATTTCAGGGTCCTTGTGTTTTGATAGTTTTTTGAAGATCTTCAAAGATATAGTGCAGTGTGCAGGGACTGTCATATCAATAAGGAGGCACTATTATTATTATTATTATTATTATTATTATTATTATTATTATTATTATTTTTATTTTCTTTGATTTCTGGCGTTTACACATTTCTTTCCGGGTCCCGCCCAGGGACCTAAGGTTAGAAATGGCGTCATGACACTTTCCACTGAAAAAAAAAAAATTAAATTACATAGATAAAGCCCTTCGTAAGGTGTGGGCTGTACTTGTCAGAACAATTTTTTGTATCTCCTTGAGGCATGGACTTCCAGGAATCCCTTCAATTAGTCTACTGCAATCTTTTCCAACCAGTCCTAGAGCTCCAACTACAACAGGGATTGTTGATGTTCCCATATGCCACATTTTCGAGATTTCTATTTCAAGGTCCTTGTATTTTGACAACTTTTTGAATATCTTCAAAGATACATTGCAGTCAGCAGGGACTGCCATGTCCATAAGGAGGCACCGTTTTTGTTTGTGGTCTTTAATAACAATATCTGGCCGATTGGCCTTGATTGTTCTGTCAGTGTGTATTGTGTAGTCCCATAGAATTGTAACAGGTCCTATCTCCGTAACCGGGTCTGGGTGGTGTTCATACCAGTTTCTTTCAGTTTCCTTCCCGTAGAAGTTGCAGATTTTCCAGTGCAGATATTGGCCCACTATGTCATGTCGGGTTTTATATTCAGTGGGTGCCAACACCGTGCAACCTGATACAAGATGATCAATCGTTTCTGGATACTTATCACATAATCTGCATTTTGGGCTGACACAATATTTTAGTATATGTGCTTGATGATTCCTAGTTAGCAAGCATTGGTCCTGCGCAGCAAGGATAAAACCTTCAGTTTTCGCTTTCAACCCTGCACTACGTAGCCACTGATGGGTACGGGTTTTATCTACGTCAGCTTGTTTGGTACGGGCAGAGTATTGGCCATGAAGCGGTTTATCTTGCCATCG
Organism: Acanthosepion pharaonis; assembly: GCA_903632075.3. Taxonomy (NCBI): domain Eukaryota; kingdom Metazoa; phylum Mollusca; class Cephalopoda; order Sepiida; family Sepiidae; genus Acanthosepion; species Acanthosepion pharaonis. Next base: position 386,248 of record CAHIKZ030005631.1, on the reverse strand, counting down.
CTTCTGTATCTGGTCGGTTGCATTCGTCTTTGCTGTCTTTTTAGGTATTTTGCAGTTTCAGCCGGTGTATTGTGCTGTAGTTGCATCTCTACGCCCATTTGAAACTCCATTTTGAATTTTTTGGCTTCTTTCATTACGGAGTAAAGACTCTTACTACTTTCATGTTCCTTGACGCATACCATCATCCAGTCTTCTGTAGTTTCCAAATATCTTTGGAGGCCAATTCTGTAGTTTCCAAATATCTTTGGAGGCCAATTTATTATTATTATTATTATTATTATTATTATTATTATCTGTGTATGTTATTTTTTCTGCTTTGTATCCTGTGGAGCCGGGTCGAAACAAATTGTCCTTAGGCTCTATAAGAGAATCGTCATTTAATTGATAGCACTTTTCTTAGTATATCGGATGTTTCTAGTAGGGCAACTTGTATGTTGATGTTACCTGGGACATTGTTAGTAAAATTGTCCATTCTATTTCTCATAAAGCCCAGAGGCCCCATCACTATAGGTACAGCCTTCATTCCGCATAATCTGTTAATCTCAATCTCTAGGACTTTGTATTTGGAAAATTTCTTTATAATTTATTATGGAGGTGTTTCTCTCAGATGGTACTGCTATGTCAGTAAGCATACACTTCTTAAATTTCTTGTCTTTTATGTTAATATTAGTTTTGTTGACTTTTATTTCCCTGTCAGTTTGAATTGTCATGTCCCAGAGGATAGTTACACCGTTATTTTGGGTAACTGTGTCTAGTTAGTGTTCATACCATCTCTCAGTGGTTTCGATTTTGTGTCTCTTGCATATCTTCCAGTGCACATATGTCGCTACCTTGTTATGCCTGTGGGTATATTCATTTTTTTGCCAGTTCCGGACATCCTGAGATAATATGGTCGACAGTTTCATCATATTTTCCGAACATCCTTCATTTTGGGTTAGTTATATCCTTGACTATGCGACAGTGATAGGATCTGGTTGTGAGGCTTTGGTCCTGACCTGCAATAATTAAGCCTTCTGTCTCAGCTTTCAACCCGGTCCCTCTCAGCCACTGATGTGTTTTCTGTTGGTCCACATTTGCTTCTTTCGTTCTTTTTAGATATTTGCCATGCAACGCATTGCGTAGTTTTGTTGTAATTTCATTTGGCCGAGTTGTTTTGCTTTCTGTTTTACTTGTTTGGCACAGATTTCATTTGCTTCATTTTTGTTGGTAGGATTTCAGGTACATTAATCCGTGTCTTGAAGAGGCATCGTCTTTGTTAATGGACTGGATTTGGTGCTTTATTATGTGAAGGAGGAGGTCATTGTTTTTGTGAGGTATGCTTCTAATCTGATTGTTGTAGTTTTTAGAGTTGGATTAGACGTCGGCCTCCTAAAGTTCTTGGTATTTACAGCCTATCAACATCTGATTTTGGATGGTGCATCCTTATTGGGGTAAGCATTTTTCTGGTCTTGGCGTACGATCTTTTAATGTCATTAAATTTCTATTTAATAATGTTGAAGTTGTATGTTGTTACGGGTATAGCTACGGTGTTGAGAGCCTTCATTTTATTGAACCCATTGAGTTCGTTTTCTACTATCAAACGCACTCTCCTATAATATTCTTTTCGGATCTTTTTCTCCATAATTGAATGTTGTATTCCGTCTCCTTCATTAATTCCGAAGTATTTGCATGTACCATCTTGGTCTAGTTCCTTAATCTTGTTGATATCAAGGTCTAAATCTGTAGTTTTCGTTAGTTTACCGCCATTGAAGGAGTTTTGGCACATTTGTCGATTCCGAGCTCCATCCTAATGTTTTGACAATTGTGAATCGGTTTTTCTGCTGGTTGTCATCATTGGCAAACATTTTAAGGTCATCAATATAGAATAAGTGATTCAATTTGCCATTCTGTGTCTTGTATCCGTGGCTACTATTGTTCAGCAGCTGGGCGGCGCTAATGTAAGGCAGAAGAGTAGTGGTGATAATGAATCTCCTTGGAAGATATCGCTTTTGATGTTGATTGATCCCGATGTTAATGACCCGTTTGTATGGTTTAGGATTAGTGTAGTCTTCCAGTTTTTCATGCTCCCCGTTAAGAATTTGACCGTTGTGGGGCATACTCTGTATAATTTTAGGCACTTCTCTGTCCATGAGTTTGCAACACTGTTGAACGCCTTTCTATAGTCGATACATGCTGTCGATAAATTTCTTTTTTGGTTTTCATTTCTTCCAATATTGTTTTATTGATAATTAGTTGGTCCTTGCAACCGTAATTTCCTCTTTTACATCCCTTTTGTTCTGCTGGGAGTAAATTGTTTTCTCAAATAATTTGTATGTCTTCTCGGTTATGATAGAAATGAGGATTTTGTACATTGTTGGTAGGCAGGTGATGGGTCTATACTTCTTTGGGTTCTGCCTCTCTGTTTTGGGGAGTAGGTAAGCCATTTGTGAAATTTTTCTGGGTTTATGTTTCTGAGAGGTCTTGATGGGTGCTAGATAAGTTTTCTTTTAAACCCAATAATTGGCGATTCGGTCTATTCCTGCTGTTTTCTAGTTTTTGGTTTTGCAGATAGCAGCGGTTGTATCAGTAATATTGATATCCATCCATTTTTGTCACTCTATATGTGTGTGTGTTGTTCCTGTTGTTGATTGATCCATGTAGCTCTTTCATTGTGCATTTTGCAGTTTTCCCGCATCTTACCCCAGAACTCCTCGACTTCCTGGATATTAAGTGGGCCATTTATCTCTATTCTACTTTTCCAAGTTCTCAATATCTTTTCTTGGCATCATCTTTGAAGACTACGTTTTGCCAGAAGAATCTGTTTCTTTTTTCGTAACACCTGATTTTCTGTGCCTTTGCTTGAACTTGTTGTTTCAGCTTCTCTTTAACTTTTGGTACGTCAGTCTTATTCTTTATGGCAAGGCTTCGTTTCAGTTGTCACCTTTTTCTTTCTTTCATTTTGAAGCCCTTGTCTGCTTCACTTAGAAGTGACAATTGTCCTCGCAGTTGATTTATTTTGGTTACTATTTTTTTCTTTTCAGACTGGCATTTATCTTTTTCGTTGACGTTTTTTAACCTATTGTTGCTGCGATCGTTGCCTAGGCTGCGTATATAAGATGACTAATTTCTAAGTTCATCAGTCATTCCATTCCGTCCCTTATTTTTCTAATTGCTTGGTTAGCAAGGTTGATGGTTTCCTTCACCTGACGGTCCTTTCTTACTTTTGGAATTGTCCGCCTTTCCTCGGAAAATATTTCCTTTACATTCTCCCATTTATATCGGATTTTCTTTTGCCATTTATATTTCTCTCTCATATTCCTCATTATTTTCCTCTATTTGATTGTGTACTTCAGAGGGCTTATTACAACTGGTTTCCATTTGTTCCTCTGCATGTGTCTCTTTTGTGTTGTTGACATTTACCCCCTCGATGTTAACGTTTAATCTATTTATGATGTTTTCTCGAATGCTTTCGAGTCTATTTCAGGTATTCTTTTTGTTCCTGATGCTGTCACGACTTAAATTGACTACTTTGTTGTCATCGATGTTTATGCTGTTTGAGAGGTATTTTTCTTGCTAGATATTATAGGCAGCTTTGGTTTTTATTGTTGCTGCTGTCGGATTTATCATAACGGTGCAAAAGTGTATACTTCAATATAATCTTCCTTAGACCATTTATTTGTTTATTTTTGTAGGATTTTCTTTTAATGAATACTGAGGGCTTCTGTGAGGACTGTCCTCGGCGTAGTTTTCTTCTAGTTCTCGTTGAGTAGCTTTTATTCCAGTTGCAGACTTTCCGATCCTCGTCTTGTTCCTCACTGGGGATCGATGTTCTTGTTAACCAGCGTGGCGACCGATACCGTTTGGCAATATTATTCGTTGTGTCAGCATTATTATTAGTTCGTATTTACCCAGACGTGGGTACTCGTTCGTGGGCGCTAGATCATATGCATACCATGGTGGGCCATCACGTTCACGGGCCAGGCCTCCCCGGGTATTTTTATTTACTTAAATTTTATTTTTATTTATTTTTTATTTGTTATTATTATTATTATTTAAATTGTTGTTCTTTTTAATGTTTTATCGTTTGAAATGCTCAATTTTTAACTCTCGCTTGATAATCCAAAATCGCCAAAGATTCTTTGAATTAATGTATTTAGGTTTTTCTTTTTTCATTGAATATCTTCCTTGTTATTAGTTAATGTATCATCACACGTTTTAAATCTTAATTTTGCTTAGCTTATCGCTTTTTGGATTGAGATAAAAATTTACCCGGCATGCAACTGTCTTTGTATTTTCTCTTTTGTAACTTTTCTTGAAAGAAGCATTTCAACGTATTGAGACATGAGATGTCGTCGCTAGGCGTTTGGTGTTCGTTTCATTTCACTGCTGATGTTTTGAAGGCACTTCTAATACTCCTCTTGACATATAACAAAATCCTGATGCATGTTTCCTTCACACATATTTAGATGCCAAATGCAAATTTTCTTGCCTTTTTTATTTGTCTCAAAAACTGGAAACATTCTACAAACGCTGATTGGAATTCGAAAACGAAAAATAATGTTGGGTTATAAAAGTCTAACATTAAAATATTAAATGTCTTCTACTAAAGTTTTTAATCTATATTTAATATCCCTCACTAGGAAGAGATATTAAAATAATTCCACATATTATCGCTACTCCCTTCGGTAATTCCTCATTGCTTATAATACCGGGTGTTTCATTAAGCGGGATTATATAAAATGATGTTTCATTAAGACGGATCAAAGTCAGCAGTAAATAAATCAGTGTTATTGGTGAAAATTTATTTATTTCTCTATTGGATCATGTTATTTAAGCAGTTAAGTGTGAAAAATTATCTGTTATTTATAGCAGTTAAGTGTGGAATATCGCCCAATTGTCCACCAGATCTAAAAGAAAAAGAAAAAGTCATTGGACGCTTAAACTTAATTCACATTAAAATAGGTTCAACTATTGGAACACCATTTACATTGTTCTGGTTCAGTAAAATGTGTCATGTAAAAAGCTTGAAATATTTCGGCGAATACCTATAGTGTAAGTACCCCCACCCCAAAAAACAAGACAGATTGCAATGATTTAATGTCCAGTTTTAACAGGAATATTATTCGATCTTAGAACCAGTGATTGTTACCCTTTTTAGCCATCGCAGAAAACCTACAATCGTTTTCAGGTGCTAGTCCTTATCAACCAATATCAATCACATCTAAAGAGAGATATTACTAGAAAAATCTAAGGCAACTTCAAATACTAATTTATATATCAATGAAAAGATCGACGAAAAATCAATTTCAGCTTCTAATTCCAAACTTTTAACATACACTAAAATAAAACTACATTACACCGTTCTGAAAATTAATTGAAAAAAAAAACCGCTTTAGTTTCTTTTCTTAGACCGGGTTCTATAGCCTTTGATATCAATTGATCTACCGCAGAAAGAAATGGCAACCTACCGCATGAAAAAAATATGCCTCGTCAGTTATTTATCAAAAGATACATGGTCGCCTAAGCGTGTATTGCGCATGGCACATAACTGATGATGAAATTAGTTTGGCCTTGAAAATTTTGAGTCGACCGTGAAGGCATCAGATTTTCATCACGCCCAGAGACTATTGTCTCGACTGTCGATTAGTTGTCGTACGGTCGTTGTCTGCGAGGAAGCGTATGAAAATTGTAACGCTGTGCGAACACAATGTCAAGCATTACCAGTGAGCAAATCATTGATCGGCTTGGAAACTCTCCTGATTTAAATCCAATCGAGAATCTGTGATCAATATGCAAAGAAAGACTTTGTGAAATGGACATAGGAAGTACTAACATGTGCACTGGGTCATGTTTCATTGAAGAATACGAAAAAATAAAGGATATATGACGGAATTATTCGTTTTGTTTCAATTAATTTGCACAAGGATGTATCCTTAAACGTTCACATTTTATCTGTTTTTTGTTAGACCTTTTACCTTTTACTTGATATGTCACCAAATATCTGGGCACCTCGTGGTGGTGTAATGGCTAGCGAGTTTGCCTCGTTAGAACAATTACGAATGAGTAGTGAGTTCGATCCTCACTGGGTGCCCCATACTTTCGGCTTTGTGCCACATCTGAGCTTACTAAAATTACTACTATGTCACCAAATATCTTCAGAAAAGATATCTAATGAAATTTTTCGACACAGTATTATGGAATATAAACTAATATTATGGACTGTAAACTAATAGTCCGATTTATCATGATATACATGAAATGTAATCATGACTATATCTAATATCATATTCACTTTGATTTCTTGTGTGTTTATAAATAATCAGTAATCTTAATGTCGTCACTACTTTCGACTTATGATTTGACGTTATTAGCACTGCGTTTTAGTTGTGAATTAAAAAGAAACATAACAAAGCTTTTAAAGGAAACGTATATTTTTTCTCTATAGTATTTCTTCGCAGTATTGCTGGTAAATTTTAGTAAACCTCATCAATAATAACGACGTTGCTTTGCTTTTTGTTCACAAAATTTCAAATTTTTCATTAAAGTTGAATCATGTAACGGCGTCAGAACTTTTCACGTAAAGAAAACTTCTTTTGGTCTATTTATAATGTATAAAGAAAGATTTCTAGAGAATTCTTTTAGACCTGAACGTACTTCATAAGCAGGAAATCTTATCTTTTCGCTTGGATGGAACAATTAGTCTGGATAACAATCTTTCCGAATAGTTTATACTCTCCTTTGATTAGTTTATTATCGTCTTTGCTTTGTGCTGAAATTATTTATTTGAAGCCAAATCAATGGTGCAGTTTCCAATCTATGACCGATCCTCGCATGCCGCGAGGGAAAAAGAATGACCGTATCGCTGTAATAAGGGCGTTAAACTTATCCTTTATTATTAATACCATTATATTTTTGACTCATTGAGATTTCACATCAGTCGTGAGTAGTAGCAATCCTGGAGATCAAGTGACAGAAAATCTCCTCACTACGCCCGCATTTTAACTAAACTAATTCTGCCTAAGAGTACATTTTCCACACTATTTTGTCAAGATACTTAGCGACTGTTCCAAGCTTGTCAATAATTTTGGTTTGATAAAAAGGAAACTACAGCACAATTTGCCTTTTAATCTCCTTTATCCAGTGTCGTTTGCATTTATGAAACCTCCCTGGAATTTTTTTTTTTTTTGATAGCGAGCAGCTGCCTCGTCTTAAAATCTTGTTTCTTTCGAGTGAGAGTTGATTTTAGAACAAGAAGTTGCAAGGAGAGAAATTAGGTGAATATGGTGGTTGTCGGACTTGGGGAATGCTGTTCTTGGCTAAAAAATTCACTGATGTATTCCTCTATGACTTTTGATAAGTCAATTATATTCCTGACTTTGTTTCCGATAATTATATTTAATTTTCAAGCCTTTTTGGACTGCAAGATTATTTCTTTACTTGAAACAGCCTTTGGTTTTATATATAGAATGGATTTGTATATATAATGGAGTTGTATACAGAATGGAGTTGTAAACAGAATGGATTTGTATATAGAAAGGAGTTGTATATAGAATGGAGTTGTATATAGAATATGTTTGTATATAAAATAGATTTGTATATAGAATGGATTTGTATATAGAATGAATTTGTATATAAAATGGATTTATATATAGAACGCATTTTTATACAGAATGGATTTGTATGCAAAAATTCCAGTAGTTTGAATAATTACTAGTAGCTTTCTTTTCGTACTCTGTCATATGTTTTTTGAATTCTGACAGACGACATTTACAAATTTGATGTCGTAATATCGACACAGTGGTATTTCTGATTAAAGTATTAAAATCACATTGGCAACTTGAACATCCAATAATAAAAAAAACAGTTTCTCTATCCCTTTTGTTGGGAAGAGCAGCAAGAAAATGAAAATTCCAGTCGCCTAACCAGAAAACTAAGCAATTTTTAAGCGTAATATTGTTTCGAGCTTCACAAATTTGTAAGCGTAAAATAATAAAATGCTATTTCACGCATTAATAATGGACCTCGTTTTCAAACTGATTGCTGTTAGCAAATTTTGTAAATATATAAGGCAATAAAGCCACTAGGACGCAAGGGGTTACTGAGAATACGAAAAAAAAACTATTAATGAGAAAGGACAATAAAAGAACAGGAATTAACAAGACAGAAGATGGCGATTGACATTGCATTTATATTTTTTGAAGAGAAAGAAACCAAAATAGATTTCCACAAGCGAGAAGTACGATAGAAGAAAATGATAGCATAGAACTTACGGTTACCTCTAGCCATTTCAACTGTAAAATGATGAGACCTTACCGCCAATTTAGTACTGCGCTTAAATTCATAACGTCTAGGTACCATAAGGCAAAGTTTATCAGAACAATTATCATGAAAATATTTTTAGAAAAAGCACAAGGAAGCTATGTAACGGCGATTGAGAAAGTGACTGAAATATTACTGGGAGTGAACGAACCGGAAAGTCAGTTGTGAACAGGAAACAAGGGATAAATCCTCTACTCCTGTTCAAAAGACCGGAGAAGAGAGTTGAAAAGATTTCAATCGACGAAATGTAATTTAGGATAACCGCAATAAACAAAACACTTCTGAAATCTAACAAAATTTGTTGAAATATCATGTAATGAAAATTACAACATAAACTTAAGGAATTAACGAAACTGTTTGATCCACCCGTGATACCCAAGGCGTTTAAGCTGTTCTCTGTTGATAGATATTTGATGAAATAAATTTTTAAACACGCTTATCCTTTAGCAATACGTGATGTCATTGCTCAAAAGTTGTTAATTTTAGGAGGCAAAATATATCACTGAATATAATGGCGTATTTATGTCTAAATATTTGAAATTTTATGTGCAAGAGTTAATTTATATTTTTGTTGTAAGCTAGAAAAGGTTATTGAATGAGGAATAACCAAAACGGAGATTGGAAATGAAATGGTAATCATTATAACACCAACAAAATACAATACTCGCCAGCGTCGTCGAGTAGGTAAACCACTTCTAGTGGTGGACTACTTAGACAGCAGATTACCCCCACTTACAATAGTGTTTATGAGGATTGGGACATACCCATTAGTGTTCATAGGTGCGGTATATAACAATTTTAAAAATCTTTTTTAGATTCGGGGGTAAAATAATTTTTTATTGCGCAGCTAAATTCAATTCAATTAAACTCATCAATCGTTTGTAATAATTCAAAAACAAATACGCAGAATACGGAATCGGAGAAAAGATAGCGGCTTACAAAGGGTCTTATCTCAGATTAAATGTGCATATGAAACCATTTTAAAGGCAACACGAAATGTAAGCGAAAAGTTATGGCAGTGTAAGTATTGTTAATCTAGCTCTTTCCGTTCAAAAGTTTATTCATTGACTTGACAAGTATTTAACAAATGCGCAGACCAACATCATCACGTCAAATGACCGGTCCAATCAGATACAATAAAATCTAATAAAAAATATAATTTAAGTCATTGATTAATTTGTTTTATACGGCTTATCAACCTTACATAATACTTGTTTTTGTGACTTGTTTTTTACGGCTTATCAACCTTACATAAGTAAAGAACAATGAGGAAATCACTAGTGCCTGCTACTTGTCAACTGTCCAGTTTGTAAGCGCTAATGTAGTCGTCAGCCAATTCTCAAGTGACATTAAAAGTGGCTTGTCGATGTGTACCAATTAAATGTCTCTTACCGTTGCTTTTGCTAATGGATTTGTAAACTTCGATGTTTATTCTCAAATATCGTCAACAATGAAAATTAGTAATATTTCGGAAAATGGAAACGATAGACCATGTTGAGATTTTAGTTGGGAATGGCAAGAACGATTTAGGGGATTAATGGATAGCAGCTCGGATTGAGGAATCGGAGAGCCGAGTCTGAATTCCACTCGAATCCATTACACACATTTACCTTGGGTAAGGTATGAATCCTTTCTCCAGTTATGGTCGGGATCTATAGGAGAAGGATAACTCTGGATTCCAAATCTGATCCTCAAGTGCAGTAGGCTAACAATCTACTCACTTGGCTTGTTATAGAAACTGCAATGATATTTTACGGCCCTATATTCCTCAAGGAATATATATATATATAATATATATAAAAATATATATCGATTCAGACTCAGGAATTCTTTCTATTAAGGCAGGAATCCATCTCTACATTTTGCCAGTCAAAATAGCAAGTTACAATATGAGATAGAGCGTATAAATAAACAACATTACCTAATCTGTCACGGTCAGCACAATTGCTGGTAACATTGTCAGAATTAAAAGATGAAAGCAACTCGAGACTCAAATGCAAATTATGTGCCTTAATCTATTTTATACGTCATATAAAACGATGTGAAATGATGAGACCTTACTGTCAATCTAGTACTGCGCTCAAATTCATAAAGTCTACGTATCATAGATGAAAGTTCATCAGAACAATTACCATGAAAGTATTTATATAAATGGATAGCAGAATAGAGACTAGGAGGAATAGTAAGCAAACAAGCATTACTTAGAGCTATAAAGGATAGAAAGTTGTGGAGGCCCATGATCACTAAAATCCTGAAGGGACAGAGTGTATAAAAGGAGGATCATAGGAAATGCTCGTGAACTATTTTATTTTTTTATCATTTCACGCCAAGTGAAGAGCAATAAAGCCGCTAGGATGCAAGAGATTACCGAGTTTTAAAGAATATGAAGAAAAACTACCATTAAGGAGAGAGGACAATAAAAGAATAAGAATCAAGAAAACACAAGCTAACGATTGACATTGCATTTAAATTTTTTGAAGGTCAATTTTGGCTGGGAAGCAAGAAACCAAAAGAAAGTTCCCTAAGTGAGAAGTGTGACAGGAGAAACTGTTAGCATAGAATTACAGTTGCATTTAGATATTTCAGCTGTAAAATGATGAGACCTTACAGCCAATCTAGTACTGCACTTAAATTCATAAAGAGGATAGTTCATCAGAACAATTATCATGAAAGTATTTCTAGAAAAGGCGCAAGGAATCTATGTAACGAAAGGTGAGAAAGGGACTGAAGTATTACTAAGAGTGAAAAAGAACGAGAAGACTTTAGAACGTACCAGAAACTCAATCGTGAACAGGAAACAAAGAATAAATCCTCTAATTGTTACACACATGCGTCATCAACGAAATTTCTGCTCAATTTTATAAATTTCTTAAGGATTCAAAAACATTTATTTTAAGAAAACTAATCAATTAACTTTTTAAATGCTTTTTCTTACTTTGTAGATACATTTAAATACATAATATATACACACATATATGGCGTGCGTGTGTGCACGATCTTTGTACGTATACATTTTTTCTGTAACGCGTTCACACAGTGCAGTCATTATTTAGTGTTTTTTTTTGTTTTTTTTTGTCAGGTTCTTTCAGGAAGATCATTTTTGAAGGGGGAAGATAAAATAACATCACAAGAGTTTTTTTTTTTTTTACTAGAATTAATTTCGTTAATCACTTCATGATAATTTATTGAATACTGTCATAGGCTAAATCGGTAGAATTGGTTCTCATGAAAGACATAACTGTCACGTTCTTCAACCTACTTTCGGCAAGTGGCTTTCAATAGATCTCTTCGTGAAAAAGTCACTTGAAAGTCATTCGTTAGATTCCGATTCATCAACCGTTTCAAATTTCAGGGAAACCAAATTTTATGGAAGCTCAGAATCACAGATTTGTTTAATAAATTATAATAATAAATCTTTGTAAAATGACGTGAAGGGGGAAACATTACGATCGTCTTCAGACCGTGAAAAGAATACAGAATAGAGAATTTATTGGTACAGTGACTTAATGTGGAATTATGCAAATTATTCTGGTTTCATTAAACAAAAACCAGAAACTATCCTTGAAGCAAGATTTAAAAGTAACAGATTTGAAAATTCCATCGAACAATACTGAGCCAGAAAACCATTCCTGTCAATAAATAAATAAATAAGATAAAAAATAAAAAGAGTGGGAATAATAAAGTTAATACCATAAGTGAAAGTTTATCAAGAAAGTACAATTGAAAAAGAATTTTTATTATAAAAGTAATTACAAGTAGCATTTCTTTTTATTCCATGTGGACGAAACCTGGCGTGTTGAGGTTATCGATATATAAAGTATCGATTGGAAACTTTAACACCAATGTAAAATTGCAGTTAAATGAGAAAATATAATATTGAACTAAAATAATTTCAAACTTTTTCTCCTGTGTTTCACATTCCTTCAGGCGGATCGTGGCTTTCCATAAATTTTCTATTCTCCATTTTCCATCATTTGTAACTTTCTTATCGATACTCTCACACGTTTATACAAACTTGTTAGGTAGGTGACGGACTGTTTCTCTTTGTTCATCTTGTATTCAATATGTGCCGTGAGTAACAAAATCTTCAAGCCTTCAGCTCTCGTTATTTATGAATATGACGCAACTATTTGCTCCTGTTTTTGTGGTTAGTCTGATAAGTTTGATGTAGTCAAATTGGCAGCTGATTTCTAAAATGACATCCAGTTTGTTGGGGGGTAAGAAATGACTTGTTAATCTTAACTTCTCCAAGACGAAACTACTCTCTTTTAATCTTGCCAGAAAGTTCCTTTTTCCTTCAATCATTATGGCTGATGCTAAACTCCAGGCAAGTAATCCATTTCGCCTGCTCCGGTCTACACTTACACGAATGGAAACAATTCTTTTGAATCAATTGCTTTGTCTGCTGCTAGAAAAGTTGCATCACAGTGTCAAACCTAGACAGCTTGCTTTTTTTTTTCTCGCAAGAATCTTTCTTGAAACTTTATAAGTCAACTATTCGTCTATGCATCTGATATTGTTGTCACACCTGGTCTGATGCTTTCTGTTTTGTTTCTAGAGATTCTTCACAGAATCCAAAGAAGAATCTGTAATGTACAATATTGGAAACTAGGTCTTATTATTTTACCGACTGTTGAAATTGCTAGATGTAATCGTAAGTTCTATGCTAATGATTTCTTTTCTCATACTTTTCGACTATGGCATTCATGTTGCTTGCTTTCCAGCCAATTACGATCTTCAAAGATTTAAATACAACTGAAATCGTCATCTTTCGTCTTTGGATATTAGCCGTTTACTACCCTCTCTCTTCCCATAATAAAGTTGTTCTCATTCTCTTTTAATCCTTAGTAGCCCCCTTGCGTCTTAGTGGATTTATCATCTTACAAAAAATCTTTCCTTGCTGTCTTTCTGACTCTAAATATATATATTCTTTTTGTTTCCATTTTCATTCAAATTCTTATCCATAATATTCTCAGTATCCTTCTGTAGAACCACATTTCTGTTACCTCCCGTCTTTTTTTTCTATGGGGAAATTGTCCAGCATTCATTGCCATATAGAAGGAGTGATGTTACATAGCAGTTCAAGACTCGTTTCTTTGATTCTAACGACAATTTCGGATTTCATATTACTTTGTTTAACTTTTGGAAGGCATCTTTCGTTATTCCAATGTACCCTTCGGATTTCGGTGTCACATTTTCCATCATATTTTAAAACACTTCGCAATTATCTCAATTTCTGTACTTGCTTGATCTTGACTTCTCTAATTTATAGCTCGTATTTTGGTATCTTCCTCTTGCCGATGGCCACACATTCGGTCTTTTTTCAATTAATGGCAACCAGTCCTTTTCTAGAATATTCCACTTGGATAATCTAGAATATTAAATCAATTTACAAGTTTTAAAATCTGAAATTTTCATTGCACGAATACTTTTTTCACCCATTAAAATAGATAAATGGGATTTATTTCTATTAAATCATTTTTCCCGTTTTCTATGCATATTTAGTTATTGTGTACTTATTGTGTACAGTTAATTATATGAATATGTAAATAGCTTGATTTATTTATTTTTAAGCGATTTTAGTCAAATGTTTTTCTCTTAGTTTTTAAAGTTGTAAATAGTCTGTCATTTTAATCACTCTATTGTAAACGTTTTATTAAGTGTAGTTTAGAAAAGAAAATAAGAATAAAAAGTAAAAAGAAAAGAAAGACCAAACAAATAAGTTAGTTAAAAGGGGAGGTAGAGAAAGAACAAGTCGCGAGACGAGCCAATATAATAATTCGTCTTTTTTTTATATATATTTGTGTGTTATATATATATATATATATATATATATATATATATATATATATATATATATATATATATATATATATGTGTGTGTGTGTGTGTGTATATATTTATTGGTTTGTTTTCTTCTATTCTTCCAAAAAAACACCCATCCTTGGCCGCATGTCGGAAGATCAATACAACCATGCATACCTAATTTATAACTTCGAATAACCCAAGCGAAGTCTTGATTGGTTGTTGTCTACTGGGTCAACTTATATAATGCACGTCCTAAAGCTAGTGGCAAATTTTTGTTCTAGGTGCGGGCCGAATACTGATCATATTCGGTCGGGTCGCCCATCGAAGAAGTCTGTTGTTTATTTAGACCCGAAACTTCTCGTGATATGGGAGCAACAACACTGACGACGCATCTAGATTCAGCACTTAAAGGTGTATTTTAATAATAATAATTGAAAAGTATGTTTATTCATTAGTTGGAAATACAATAAATTTTAAGATTTGCATGTGTACGAATATTTTCCCCCTCACACTGTATTTTAGCTTTAGCAGACTTTAATATATCAGGTCCTTCCATGTTTTTATGTATTTCGATATAGAAGGGTTGTCCTTCTTTTAAGTATTTTTCCTTGTTTAGTATGAAAGTTTATTCTCTCAGTTTTATACATCCTGTTATTATTCGTGTTATTTCTTTTATTCTTCCATTGCTACCTGCTTATTCTTTGATGCCAAGTCTTTCTATCCCTACACAGTTTTCGTTTAGCCATTCATCTTTTGCCTGTTTACATTTGTATCTAATGGTTGGTCTAATATTCTGTATTGCGAACAATTACTTGGCAGTACTTGTCTTTTTTTCATCTGGAAAATTTCATCCACATCTTATTTTCTTGCCTCTCTTACCTTGGGAGGATCTCATTCACCAATCTCACTAGAACTTTTCCACTATGAATTTCAAGCCCCATACTTGTTATTGAATTACTGTAAAGTTACGTCATTCTGAAATCTGTCGTATTGTACTTCAGGAGTGGATTTGTTCATTTTTTTTAACTATCATTATTTTATTCTGATCTTGCATCTAGCCAAAAAGTGGTCGCTTGTCCTGGGTAAAACGTTAAAATGCATCAGTGACGTGGGTAAGACGATAAACTACGCCCAGCAGCAAGGCCTCTGATCAGGAGGTTTTGAAAAGCGTGGAACCACCTCTTAATTGCTGGTGTTCCCAGGTGCGGCCCGAGCCGGGTTGGTAGCGCCTGTTAGGATCTCAGGCATGGGCAAATATTTAACTATTGCCAGAAAAAGTTTTTTGAAAATAGATTATTACCAGCAATAGAATTTTGAAGGAAAAATATTACCAGAAACAGATTTTTGACAAAACAAGATATTATCAGCAATAAAAATTTTTGTCAGTATTAAATAAACTATTGAGGTAGATATGCCGAAAAACAAAATAAACGAAACCAATCTAAACCAAAGAATACATATTCTATTCATACGAATCTATCCTAAAAAAATTCTCAGCATTGAATAACCCACCGAAGTTTATATACCGCAAAACAAAATAAACCAAACCAATCTAAACCCAAGGAATACATATTCTATTTATACGAATGTATCCTAAAAATGTTGTCGGAATTAAATAACCTATTGAGATTGATATGCTGTAAAACAAAATAAACCAAACCAATCTAAACCAAAGAATACATATTCTATTCATACGAATCTATCCTAAAAATGTTTTCTGCATTAAATAACCCATTGAGGTTGATATGCCGTAAAACAAAATAAAGCAAACCAATCTAAACCAAAGAATACATCTTCTATTCATACGAATCAAAAATAAAACAAAATAAACCAAAACTAAACCAAAAGTGGTCACTACTTCAGTTGGCACTTGCAAAGTTTTTACTATGAATTTTTTATTCATTGCTATTTAGTCCATACCGTTCTTTATGCCTAAGTCTTGTCCGCAAGCGTTGTTGGTGCCTCTTGTAACCAGATGTCTTCTTTTTTTTTTTTTAGCCGTATGTGAAACTAAGAGGGTGAATAATGGGGTCTTCATAAGCGACGAATATATCTTATACACAAGCGGACAGAGATACTACTATAATAGATATATTAACGGCTTCCCTTTAACATATCTTCCTTCATTTCTCTAGTATGCCTGTTACTCCTCCTTTATTTCTTGTACTCCTGTGTATAAAATATATCCGTCGTTTACGAAATCTCCAATTTCCAGTTGATGAAATTCTTGTCTTGATCATCAGGATTTAAATCTATTTTTCTTTGAAAGAAAGAAACTCCGACTATTGGCATTGAATTATCAGATGGTCGGCAGGTAACCGGGTCTACCGCTTCTTTCTGTAGGGTGCGAAACGAGTGGCTAGCAAACGTATAGCAGGGTAGATAAGAGGAAGTAAGAATCTTAATAAGTCAACGGCCAGTTAACTAGATATGGCGTCAATAAAATCAACGTAAAGAAGGCAGCCATAAACCAACCCATTATCAGTACCAATGACGACAATGCCCTATAGCAATGCACTAACCAAATATAAGATATAAGTGATAGCAACGGGAATGGAGTCAAGTCCTTTGGGACTTACATGTCGCCTGATAAGGGAAGACATCTGGAAGATTGCTAATTCTTCTGATCAAAATTATTCTTATTTGGTCCCTGTGCGAAAATATCGAATAAAACGAAATTAATTTTTATAAAACATTTTGAAAACCATAAAAATAATGTTATCAGATTTGTCCTTTCATTTGGATTTTCTGTTTAATTATCATGCCAAGTAGTAGGAAAGGTGAGATAGTGCTGATCCCGCAAGCCATTAGAACCGATGTTTTTGAATTCGGTTTCGTGACAAAACTGACCTGGCTGAAAAAATGTACAAAATATAATCGTGCAAAAATTTCATTCGCGATTCAAATTTTAGTTAGATTAATGAATTTGCAATCAAAGGTTCTTTTCAGAAAAAACAGAAACAACGAAAGATGAATTATTCAATGCAAGGAACTAACTTTGTTCAATGCAATTGATTTTCGTGTAGGAATTTTATGAAAATGAGACAATTTTGATAAAGAACTCTTTCAAAATTAAAATATAATTTTCTGAAACTTTATTTAAGGAGGATTAACTTAGTTTAATTAATCTGATCTGAAACAAATATTACAAACTTTTACTTTTAAATATCGCAGTAAAGCATTTTCTAACATAGAGGTGGGTGTTTTATGAGGTCTTCAAAACGTTATCGATAGATTTTTTTGGAAATTATTTTCTACGGTAAATGTAACTGTAAAAATTAGTTGACAAATATAACGTAAACCCCTTCTTTATTGAATTGTTTGACTACTTAGTAATCTTGAAAAAATTATGAAAATATTCTATGTAATCTAATATTTTATTCAATTTTAGGTACTTTGTCTTTATAGTCTCACTCTCGAAGACGCTTGTTGAGGAAATGTTGGAAAATTATCAATAAATTTTAAATTTACTATAATTATGACTCTTATTTTTTAATTTTGTCGTCTATGGACGTTTATACACACAAAAAATTTTTTACCAAAAAATTCTTTTTTTAAAAATACTGGGGGGTCATTAAATTGTAGTAAGCTTTTCCATTTTTGATTAGTAAATATAGTTTCTACTGAATAACAATATCACCTAACCACTAGAGATTAATATAAAATTGTAAAAGGTTTAAAACTTTATAAATTATTATAATTAAAATTTTAAAAAATAAAAAGAATTAATGCAAAAATTCATTATTAATAGAAAAGTTTTTTTTTTTAAAATCTTATAGCATATCTTATTCATAAAAGCAATTAAAAGCATTTCTAATTAAATCTTAAGTTTTATTTTACGATCCACAACAAAATTTTTGTAACTCGCGGTCCTGTTTTACAAAAAAAAATTGATTTAAATTCTTCAAGGACTTGTATTTATAATTAACAGAAAAAAATAAGGGCTACAAATAAGAATTTCTCGAAATTTCATAAAATTAAATAAGTTGGCGCGAGGTGATGGGATAGACGTAAAAAAATATTTTTACCAAAATTTTCTAAAAAAAAAACCAATTCTAAAGTAGTTTCATTATTTTAATTTTGCAAGAATGTTCAAATCAATGTGTTTTTCAGCGCAGAAAGACGCTCATATTTCCAATACTAATTTATGCCTAGCCGCCGAGGCAAGAACCACCAAATTTTTACCAAAAAGTTTTGAAGCTTCTCAAAAAGGATTTAAAAAAAATATAATTCAATAATAAAAAAAAATAATTCGGTATTTCCTCTTAATAACCTAAAGATTTTGACGATAAAACTTGATTTAGTGCACGTTTTCATCATGTATGCTTATTTTAGCGAATATTTGGACACACACACACGTACACACACACGCACACACACACACACACACACGCACACACACATATATATATAGGTATAGGGTTAGGTAAATGAAATAACTAGATATTAGCAACCGTATACGCGTGTGCTGGCGGTAAGCAAATAAATAATTACCAAATTTAGCCAAGAGGTGTAAACATAATAGTGCCCAATGTGATTAGACAGATCAAAAAAATACATATTAATAAATAAACATATACCTACGTTTGTTGTGCGACTTAAGTTTCGTTGGTTACCCAACTCGTCAGGCACAAGAAATATCTTATTAATAAGCTATACCTTGTGCACGACCAAACGTATACAAACACACACACACACACACACACACACACACACACACACACACACACACACACACACACACACATATATATATATATATATATATATATATATATATATAAAGATATATCTTTATTAATAAGCTATATCTTGTGCACGATCAAACGTAGCTATATATATATATATATATATATATATATATATATATATAAAGATATATCTTATTAATAAGCTATATCTTGTGTCCGAGGAGTTGATAACCAATGAAACTTAACTCGCTCACCAAACGTAGTTGTATGTGTATTTATTTATAATATATATATATATATATATATATATATATATATATATATATATATATATATATATATAGATGCGATGGGTTGCACACCAAAACGTAGGTATATGTGTATTTATTAATATATATATATATATATATATATATATATATATATATACAGGATGCGACGGCTTTATGTTGTCACCCGAAACCTATGATTGGCCTTAAAACAATTGGAACTGTCTCTCGTCGGATTTTGCTACAGGTTACTACTCCCCCATGTTCCAGTTAATTACGTCACGAGCCTAGGTGCTTTGTTAACAAGGACACCCGTTGGAAATTTTCTGCTTTGGATCGCTTAGAAGCTGAAGAACGCTGAAATGACTTGTTGGATATGACAATTCTAATTCGATGCCTTTGGTCACAATCATTAAGGACCCGGCGCTCTGCCAATGTGCTGTTCCCAATTAGCGTTAATATTTTCTATAGGGTATTCCCGGTACACGGATATCAAATTTACTCTGAATTTCAAGAATAAAATTCCTGATATTCAGTTGCATGCCCATTTTAAACTCTGATAACTCAGAATCTATATATATGAGTATTTTCAATACGGTGGATCTAATAAACATTTTCTTTACATAATGCGATATCATAACATTTGACACATCAATTTAAATTAGGCTTAACATGCTAACGCCATTCAAAGCCTTTGTATAAATTATTTGATTTGAACCGGTTTTCTTTTTAGAGATTGAATTGTAAGGAATAGCTTTTTTCTTTATGAGAATATCATAGTGAATCAAATGGACGTTGAATATTATCAAAATTGTTGTTTCCTTGTAAACTTTACTAAGTATGCATCTTTCTACCTTATAAATTTTCGCTTTCTTTCCTAGTCATTTTGTTTCTTTTAGGCAAAATTTGACTCATTTAAAATTTGTTTTGATGACATTGTTGCTATTAAATATTTTATCATACATTAATTTCGTCATCAATTTATTTTCACTCATCCCGATTGCAAACAAATTTTTCGCTGAAATAAGATCGTCTGATTGTATTTTTTTTTTAAATTTAATCATAGCGACCCAAATAATTAAACTCGGAAAAATACGTGCAGGGAAGTGGAAATTAATCTTTAATGTGAGCGAATAAAAAAAAGGGAAGATGCGAGTAAAAGAAATTTGACATACAAAGAAATCAATATACATATAACTGACTCAGCTAAAGACAAAATATCAGTTAAGGAAGTTTGGAGAATCGGTGGAAGTAAACTTTGAAAAGAAAAAATATCGAACTTTGTCAAAAAGGCATGAAATATAAAAAGGTTATATGACAATTTCATGTTCGAATGCATATTTGTTTTATTCGTTGTGGATTTTTATAAAAAAAAATTCTTAAAAATGTTCTCGTCTTGCCATAAGAAAATATTTCAATTTATAATGCAGTGAACTGAATGGAAAATTCATTAACAAAATTTATCTCTACCAACTGAACTTCTAAGTCACTTTTGGTGATTACGAAATCAAGGCTAATTACTATTAACTTCTGAAAAATTAATGTAATTACTTAAAATAGCAAACCGTTTATTTCTGTACATTCAGTGCATTGCTGCTATTAGACATGCGTAAATATTGTCTAAATATTTTTTTCAAAATTTTATTAAAGTTGTCGTACCAACCACATTAATTTTCCATAATTTTATACCCTGCTTAACTGAAAACATTTCTGGAAGCAGGTTCGAATGAAATCAGAAATACTTGCATCATAACAACGCAATGAAACAGATGCCGCCATATTCATTTTGTTGGTTAACGAATAGGTTTGGTAAGAAACTTTTTTCTTTTGAATCATTTCCTGATTAAAAGCATCTTCGACTAAGAAATAATTTCCTGAGAAGGGATCCCCCATCTTTAACTAGATTAAGACGGTTCGGATAAATGGAAACAAGTTACGTTCGTTACGTCGTCCCCATCGAGGAAAATGTAGATATATGAATCAGCTAAGTAAACATTGGATGTAACCTCTGTTAAAAATGTTCAAAGAGTTTTCCCTTCATCGAAACTTTTAGTTCAGGACCTTTTTACTTCTGTAAAAATTAAAAAAAAAGTCCTATGCATTCAATCCTAACCATTTTTATTCTATACCCGATTTTGACTGTTAAGCAAATGAAAATATCTGAAGACATTTAAAAATATTCAGAATTAATCAGTTGAGCGTTAAAACACACAGTTCTCAGACATGGAGTGCTTTTTCACACTTCTCACAGAAATTTTAAATTGACCTTCAACATATTCTAAACTGACCTCCAAAATATCCTAATTGGCTACCGACAGAGGGCTGCGTCTTATGTTCATTATTGCAGATTTAGTACAATGTGTTTGACGTGCGTTTTTTAACTATTTTATTTGATTCATTTTATTTTTTAATGAAATATCAGTACTTGGATGTTACTACGAACGTGACAATAATGGTATTTCTAAGCGAATTTGAACGTTCAAATAATTTTGCAAAACAATACAACGATTAATTTTACTATATTTATATCAAATATATAAAAATGCCTATAATAGCAAATAACGTATATAATTATATGAATTGTTGTATTAAATTTCCAAGGGGTAATGACGAGACTTTCCATTAAAAACATACCCAAAATGGATATAATAAAGTATATAAATTGATACAATAAAAGAATTGCGAAAGGCGTTTCATTACAATAATATGAATTAGTCCCTGGAAATATCTAAATTGTAGGATTAAGCGTAACCAGGAGGGCACCCCACTTTCAACAGCCGCAGGGA
The DNA here is from genome assembly GCA_903632075.3 of Acanthosepion pharaonis. NCBI lineage: Eukaryota > Metazoa > Mollusca > Cephalopoda > Sepiida > Sepiidae > Acanthosepion > Acanthosepion pharaonis. The sequence goes on along the minus strand of CAHIKZ030005631.1, from coordinate 364,396 downwards.
AAATGGCGGCTGAGATAAAACAGCTGTCCAATATTTGCCAAATTTCATTTCTGAATTTTATTTTTTTTTTTATACTATTCACTAGTCTACCATGATTGTCTACTGGGGTAAAAATATTCGACTGATTTCACAATTGAGATATTATGGGAAAATGTCATCAAAACTGATCTTCTAATATTGTTGCTACGCTCATATACACATCTACTTGTAAGCTGTGAACTGAAAGAACCGCTCTCCTATAAATAGAGGGACAGAATGCGAGATGAATCAGTCAGCCTTTCATTTGCTTTCAGCTAAACTATTTTATTTTTTGTCTAGGAAGTACTCGAGTGTTATCGCTATCCAATTTTTACCCGGACGATAATAAGAAAACAACTTGCATAGAAAATGGAGGAAAGATATAAGACAAGTGGTAATGCCTCGTTAAGAAAGTGTTTTGCCAGACAGGAACGATAAAGAGATGGTAAATACAGATGCGGTTTAACAAGTAATGTAAAATAGACACATGGTTTTAGAAGTCGACATGAGATTTGTCATCAACCCGAAACAACCCTTGTCTTGAAGTGGAAGAAAACGAAATCATTGTGCAGATGATTGCTAAGCAATGATTTCTGCACCAATGTGAATGCAGAGGGTCGCTGGTCAAATCCAAACGCTTTGTACCAGCGTTATACAAGAAGCTCACACACGGCGATTTAGAATAGTTTTTAATCATTTCACCCCAAGCAAGGCGCAAAATCGACTAGGACGCAAGGGGGTTACTGAGTGTGAGAGAATATGAGAAAAAGAAAACCGTATTACGGAGCGAGAACAATAAAAGAGCTTGATATATATATATATATATATATATATATATATATATATATATATATATATATATATATATATATATATTATTATTTATAAACAAATTAAAACATAAGTATGTTATAAAATCACTACAAAAATAGCCATTATGTTTCAACACACTCGGTGTCTTATCAAGTGATGATGCTGAAGATAAAATAAATGGTTTTAAAAGTTTCAGATTAATTAACGATCCTACACTAGGGGGAAACATTGTTACAAAAGCTAGAATAACCAATCAAAAACCAAGTATAGAAAGGTTCAAAAGCTTGACAACGAAATCATGTTATAATAGCTATTCAGATCTTTAAAATACGTGTAATACTAAAAATAATTTATACTGACCAATAATTATAAAATTATATAATAAAATTTAATATTAAAATTAAAAACTGGCAATTTTAAAATCCAAATTTAACCACTATTATAAAAATATATATGTTTATTCAATTCATTTCTTCATTGAAATTACGTTCGACAAGACGCTACAATACATCCAGTCATTTGACAATACATGTATATATATCTTTTATTCTAAAGTGTGTGAATGTGGTCTTAGACTCACGCGCAAAACAACAAAAACACAATCAGATTATAATACATAAGCCCCCAGACATATTTAGATATATATACACACACACACACACACACACACACACACACACACACACACACACACACACACACAAAAAAAAAAGGCGACGAGACAGGAACATCACTACAACCCTTTATGAAAAAAGGAAACGGGGAAACCAACGCCTATACACACACACAGTTAAATGTGAATACACTCTACATACACATAGACACCGATAGATACACGTACACACATCCACAGACAATGACATAGACAATCAGATACCACAACCAATAAATATTTAATAATTAAAGTATCATTAAATAAATGCTAACCACTTATTAAATTATAACTTAAGGGAGCAAATATACAAAGATAAAAATGGTTAAAAATAATATTATTTAATATATTAAAACGAAAATTCCAAAACCATAAATATCAATAAAAATATATATTAATCATATAAGTTGATA